>VCAZ01000078.1:297500-510000 GCA_005784505.1 Bagarius yarrelli
CGCTCTCTTGATAAACGAATGAATGGAAACCGCTGCTTTTTTCACAGCACTCGTCTTTTAGTTAACTGAGGGATTGTGGGACTTGCAGTTTATTTTCTTCCGCTCAGTTAAATTGCAACCCCCTTCCTCCCGTGTTACCTGTTTCCGCAGAGACGTCAATTTTTAGGCTTATTTTTTTTTTTTTTAGAATAATGCTCTATGATTTTCCATTTTGTTAAATCAAGAATCACTGATACTGACCTACTTATGCCTACTTATAGTATGCTAATCAGTGGGTATATGTTTTGTTTACACATTGACATCTGTTGCACAAGAGGCAAAGCACTGCAGGTGAAAAAGATTTCTATAACATTTAAAACTCAGATTTGATAAATTATTTTAAGCATCAATTAAGTTACACATGTAAGAGTGGCTAGGACTTTTTAAAAAATGATTCACATTGTAGGAACTATAAGATTAACTCGTTTGTAAGTATTAATATTGTTGAAATAATTTAATTGTTTAATTAAGATTAAAGTGGTGTGTGTGAGCGAGAAAGAGAGAGTAAGTTTGTTAATTAATGTTCTTTACACAGACCTTCAAGAAATACTCACTGAGAATATTACAGCTTTAGCATTCTACTAGAATATTACAGTTTAAACCCTACTGTGTTGTGAAACACGATCAAAATTAAAGAACAAAAGATAACTAAAGGTATTAAAATTAAAGGGTTTTTGCTTTAACTTAATCTAATGTTCAGTATCTTACACTGTATTGGTTTGAGCCTGGTTTACACTTCATCCAGTTTTTCCCGTCAACGTGCCAGAGTTTTACCAAAGATTTTCAAATGGGTTTTAGTCAGGATTCCGGAATGGTCACTGCATTGGATATATACACTATGAACAAAATAGACTAGTTACACCTTTATGCGCTAGTGAATAATCACATTACATATTTTGTCCCTATTTGCTGTTATTACAGTCTGCACTCTTTCTAGCTTTCAGCTATATTTTAAAGTATGTCTGTAAGAATGTTTAGTAGGTATTCACCATTAGCATTGATGAGGAGAGGTGTTGATGTCTTGTATTGAATCTGTTATCCAGTTCAACCCAAAGTGTGTTCAGTGGAATTAAGGTCAGAACTCTGTGCAAGCCTTGCCCATGTCTATTGGATCCTGGATTTGTGCACAGGATATTTGGGTCCCTCCAGTGAAAGGTAATTCTTAAAGCTAAAGACCACAAAGTACCCCAATTCCATTGTGTGACTTAAACTTTGTACAATTTTTAAGAAAAATGCACTTTCATCTAATGAAAACGGTGATCTATAAAAAACATGAAACAGCAGAGGGCGCCGTTGATTTATATTCGAATATATGTATGCCATACGTGCAATTTTCCCCTGCAAAATATTGCTATGGACTTTAGCTGTTATGATTTCTGCTTTTACATATTTCCTTCTAAAATGCAAAAATGTTCAATTTGGTTTGTACTAACAGTAGTGTACATTATTTACTAAAATGATAAAAGTTGAGATGGATAATGCTGAAATAGATACATATTTACACGTACAGGTATACCTTTTGACAGGTTAAAAGGAAAACAAAACCTAGAAAAAAATATAGAAAGGCAGTAACACCACCTAATACCTAAAAATTGCTATGTATTTGCTTACAAACCATAATAGACAACTGGGCCCAAAAGAGAAGGTGTTTGGCATAGGTGTATTAAAATGGTTTCATATGTGATATTTTTAGATTTTGTTACCAAGCATCATTTAGGATCATAAAGATACTATTGTATGTTTCCAAATGTTCAGCTGTACCAAATCCTGTTGTCCATAACATTTTTGTGTATTCATAAATTACAAAAAAAATACATGGTAGAAGTCACAGCAGCTCAGGATCTTAGCAGTACCTTATACTCCAGTGATACTATTTACAATGTACATTGTGCAGTGATGATGTCTGGTGTGTCTGTTATGGTGGCGACGGCATGGTGTGCTGCAAAGTTAAGAAAACCCCACCTTGTGTGTGTGTGTGTCGAGCAGTGTAAGTAACACACATTTAAACAATACTTTAAAGTCACTGCTAATTACAACCAGTCCATGATTAATCCATAGACTCTCTTCAAGTTTTAAGCTCAAAGTTTTAGCAATCAGGAAAAATATGCTAATGAAACATAAAGAGTTCTCTAATAGTGTAAAACTCATACATTTGATACATTTTAGCATAAAATTGATGACTAATAATGATTAGTCAAGTAAAGAGACAATGAGGCTCCTATTTAATTATTACCAATATTAACAATGGCTAGAATTATATATTTCTATTATAGATCTTTGCTTTTTTCTATAAAGTATAATAAGCTATGAATTTAAAAATAGAAAAAGAAATAGCTAAAAGAAATAGCCAAAGGTAACAATTACAAAAGCATTTACTAAACAATTGTGCTTTCAGCTTAAACAGAAAGACTGAGACTGTATCTGAATTCCAAACCCTAATTTAACAGCGGTTTCAAAACTGCAGGGCTTTGTAAGATAATTGCCAGGTCTTGGTCAGGCTTGACGGCTGCGTTGCCTTGCAACTGCAAGACTTTCTGCTCCCATGTTGTAGACAGTGTGCTCCGTGTTTGTTTATGTTGTCTGCGTCTTGTCATGTGAGTCTCCCTGTCTTGTCATTGGTTGATTTATTTGGTTGTTTCCTCCAATTGTGTTTATACCACTGTTTCAGTTTGTCTTAGTCTTGCTTTGTTGCATGTCACGGTCATTGTTAATGTCACTGTCTCTGTTTAATGTTGCGTTTGTTGTTCATGTTATATCAGATAAAATTTGGTAATTTAATTTTTTTAGTCTTTAGTTCTTTGTTTTGTCTGGCCTTCAAGTTCTTATATTTGTTAATAAAACTACACTTGCATCCTATCCAATCTTTTAACTCAATCTTTTAACAAGACCTAGGGTGAATGCAGCAGATTTGTTTTTCTCTCGCTCGTGTCTAGCCATGATTGTCAATAGATCTTTTCAAGGGTGCGCAACTACTTTTTTTGGAAGGGAGAATGCTGGAAAAGACTTCTGAGATTTTTATGCAGATTTTCCAGATCCCAACTTAAAGGCTAAGATGCCTGGTGTGGGCCCAAGAGCAGACATTGAAGCCTATGTGGGGTGGGTGCTGGTGAATAATGGCTCACCATTTACCCTAGGCCTGGCAGAGAAGAACTCAACCTGGCTCCGCGCCAGCCAGGGCGGAGCCTGCTTACGTCACGCCAGCCAGGGCAGAGCCAGCTCACGCCACGCCAGCCAGGTTGGAGTCTGCACATGCCATGCCATGCCTGCCAGGCCAGAGCCTGCTTACATTGCGCCTGCCAGGCCAGAGCCTACTTAAAAACAATTAATACAGTTACTCAGCATTCAATGTCAGAAAGTGCAGATTACAATAGTGATGCAGATCGTGTTAGCAGAGGTGTACAGTATTAATTTCTTACAATGTTTGCATACTGTCTCTGTCTTGTCTATAATTCTTTCGTTGTTTCTTATGTAACAGACTAAACTCTTTATTGGGTTTGGAACAGTGGCTTAGCTAGGGGGGCAAGGGGGGACATCTGTCGCTGGGCGCAGCATCTGGGGGTGCCAAATTTATGTTACATAAAAAAATGCCTCTAAAAGCTGGTTTTCATGTTCTAAAACTTAAAAATGTCCTGCAAAGCATGACGGTCCCCCTTATTGCTCCATTTTGTCACAAGGGGGCCAGCAGGGGGTGCTAAAACTGACTTTGCCCCAGGCACTAAAAACTCTAGCTAAGTCTTTGGTTTAGACATGGAATTTTGTGTAAGCACTCATTCTGTGTGTATGGGTAACTGCATTTTTCCGCTCGGGGCTTGCCGTAGTTTGGTGAGAGTGCATGCGCGCAAGGGGGTGAGACAGGAGAAAAATTGTATTTACATGTCTGGATCTAATAACCGACATTCTTGGTGAGGGAACTGATGTTCTACTCCCGTTTAAGCTTGTGGGTGATGATGGTGCCCAGAAAGTGGAAGGACTCAACAATAGACTCCTGAGTGTTGTGAAGGGTGACTGTGGGGGGGTAGATCTTTTTCTGAAATCTACTACTATCTCCATAGTCTTGAGAGTGTTGAGCTCCAGATTGTAGAAGCTGCACCATGATACCAGACAGTCTATCTCACGCCTGTAGGCTGACTCATCTTCATCAGATCTAAAGCCAATGAGGGTGGTGTCATCTGTAAACTTCAAGAGTTTGACAGACTGGTGACCAGATGTGCAGCTGTTGGTGTATAAGGAGAATAGCAAGTGGGAAAGGACACAGTCTTGGGGGATCCAGTTTTTATAGTTCGGGAGTCTGACACATGCTTCCCCAGTCTCACAAACTAATATCTGTCTGTTGAGAAGTCTGGAATTTACTTGCACAAATAATCAGGCACGTTTAGCTGGGAGAGCTTCTCTTAAACCAGGGCTGGGGCTATAGTGTTAAATGAGCTGAAGTCCACAAACAGTATCCTGGCATATGATTTTGGCGATTCCAGATGCTGAAGGATCTGTTGGCTCTGCAGGAAAACTGTAAAGGATCTAGGAGCGGGTCAGTGATTTCTTTCATGTGGTGCAGGATGAGGCGCTCAAAATACTTCATGACCACAAAAGTCAGAGCGATGGGCCTGTAATCCTTGCCTTTTTGGGGACTGGGACAATGGTTGAGGACTTGAAGCAGGCTGGCACATAGCAAGTCTTCAGTGAGGTGTTAAAATGTCTGTTTGGAGACAGCTGATTAGCACAATGTTTCAATATGGATGGAGACACAGAATCTGGACCCGCAGCCGTTTAAATAATTTTTCCACATCTACCTTTATTTTTGGAATTCCCATCTTGGTGGCGCAGCAGTAGCATGCAGCGGCCACTCCGGATCCAAAATAGTGCTATTTATGTTTTTAGCCCGACCAAGAATGGCATATGGACACCAGAGAAATGGTGTTCATGTGTACGACCACCAGACGCTTTTTAGATACAATAATCATGCAGCAACCTACCTGCAAGATGATGTCCGAACCCTTGGCATCACCTAATGTCAGCGGCAAGGAGAAGGGACATTGGAAGCGGGGCGCAAGGAAGCGGAAAGCAGCTAAAAACTAACCCTAGCCAGTCCATACTACTTGCAAACGTTTGCTCCCAGGACAATAAACTGGACTGTATCCGACTCCAGCAGACTACACAAGGGAAATTTATTTTCAAGGAAACGTGGCTCAGCAACAGTTCCGTAGCTCCATAGTTTCGTGCTGACAGAAATGCAACTCTGTGCGGTAAGATTCGCAGTGGTGGTTATGTGTTTACATTAACACTGAATAGTGCAAGAACTCTGTGATTGTTGCTACTTTCTGTTCATTGCTAGTGGAGTTTTTTTTACCACAGGATTTTAACGCTGTTTTCATTGTCAAAGTGTACATTCCACCCAGCGCTAATTCTAAGGAGGCACTTATGTACTCTATGGGACTATTAGCGATTTGCAAAATGCACACCCTAACGGACTGTTTATAATCGCTGGAGAATTTAACCATGCAAATCTCAAATCAGTGCTCCCTAAATTTTACCAACATGTGGCCTTGTCGACGAGAGGGGAAAAACACTCTAAATCTTGTTTACACAAACATCCCCAGAGCACTCATCAGATGCTCTAAACTGTTTTTAAAGCAGATGAGAGCCCGGCCAACAGGAGCTACTTCTGCTCTTCAAGACTGTTTTGAGTGCATTGACTAGCAGATGTTTAGGAAGGCTGCAACCATCGGCAAGTCTGTTAACCTGGAGGAGTACACAACATCAGTGATCAGCTACAACGGCATTGATGACGTGACTTGCTGAAGTCCAGGGACTCCACCTTTGGGGCAAAGGACAAGATGGCCCTAAAAACAGCCAGGGCCAAACTGTCTAGGGCCATCAGAAAGGCAAAGAATGCATACGCCAAGAAAATCCATGTCCATTTTCAGTTTCAGGGCATCCAGACGATCACTAACTAAGACATCTTCATCTGCTTGTGACAGTGACGCCTACCTCCCAGATGTGCTGAACGACTTCTACGCCCAGTTTGAGGTGCAGAACAACGTGGCAGCAAGGAAAACCATCCCTCCTCCTAGCGAGCAGGTGCTCTATCTAACCACGTCTGATGTGAGGAGAACTTTAAACAGAGTTAACCCACGGAAGTCTGCTGGACCGGACAACATCCCCGGCTGACTGCTCAGGGACTGTGCAGTACAACTAGCAGATGCACCAAATTCCTTGGTGTTCACCTGGCGGAGAACCTTACCTGGCCACTCAACACCAGCTCCATTAGCAAAAAAGCCCAGCAGTGTCTCTACTTCCTGCGAAGGTTGAGGAAAGCCCATCTTCCACCTACCATCCTGACCATTTACATTTACATTTGCAGTATTTGGCAGACGCCCTTATCCAGAGCGACTTACAACATTCCTTGTTATACAACTGAGCAATTGGGGGTTGAGGGCCTTGCTCAGGGGTCCAGCGGTGGTGGCTTGCCAGAGCCAGGAATCGAACCCACAACCTTCGGGTTGGTAATCCAACACCTTAACCATGAGCCACCACTTCCCCACATGTTCTACAGAGGGACCATTGAGAGCATTCTAAGCAGCTGCATCACTGCCTGGTTTGAGAACTGCACCACTTCAGAAAGCAAGACCTTGCAATGGATAGTGAGAACAAATTGTGATATAAAGCTGTGGTATAGAGCTGTGTAGGTGAACTTAGGTGTGACAGAAGAGGGGGGCTGCTGATCAGCAGCTGGTGTGTGGAGGTGTTTGTGATTTCAGATCTGTCAAAATGGCAGTAGAACTCGGTTAAGTTGGTGGCCATTTTCAGGTCATTGACAGAGTGGGGGGCTCTAGGCTTGTAGTTGGTTATTGCTCCGAGCCTCCGAGACAGAGGCAGAGTCATTAGCTAAGAATTGCTGTTCCATTCTCTCGCCATACACTGATTTTGCTCTCTCAACTTGCTTCCTAAATCAGTACTTAGACTTTTTGTATTTTTCTCTGTCACCACTTCTGAATGTGGCCTTGTTCTCTGACCTAAGCTGTCTGAGTTTGGCTGTAAACCAGGGTTTGTAATTGTTGTGACACACCCTGAAACATGATGGAATGACAGTGTCATCACAGAAGTTAATGTAAGATGACACAATGTCTGTGTACTTGGCTGTCAGTGGCAGACCTAAAAACGTCCCAGTTCGTGTAGTCCAAACACTTCTGGAGTTCCTTCACAGCCTCACTGGTCCACTTCTTTGATGTCCTTTTAAAATTAGTTTAAATTTCTGCCTGTATACAGGAATCAAATGCATCGTGGTCGGACTCTTCCAGTGCAGCTTGGGTGGATGGCACGGTAACCACCATGAATGAATAAAAGGCCCTACGGTTTATAATTACAGCTTCCAGATCTGGGGAAAAGTGACGAGACATCACTGTGACATTGTTGCACCAGCCGCTGTTGATATAGAACATATGACACCTCCTTTTGTTTTGCTGGAATGCTCCGCATGTCTATCTGCTCTGTAGAGTTGAAATCCGCTCAGCTGTAGCACAGAGTCCGGTCGTTTAAAGCAGAAAGTGGTCGCTTGAAAGCCACAGCATCTCCATCATGGGATTTACAGTGACCACTCTCTGCTGAACATCGATGGATCCTTGGTGTTCACCTGGTGTGCCCTAGCTCCATCAGCAAAAAGCCCAGCAGCGCTTCTACTTCCTGAGAAGGCTGGGGAAAGCCCATCTTCCACCTCCCATTCTAACTATGTTCTACAGAGGGACTATTGAGAGCATCCTGAGCAGCTGCATCACTTCCTGGTTTGGGAACTGCACCGCTTCAAATTGCAAGACCCTGCAGAAGATAGTGAAAACAGCTGAGAAGATCATCTGAGTCTTTCTTCTCTCCATAACAGACATTTACACCACACGCTGCATCGGCAAAACCAAGAGCATTGTGGACGACCTCACACAACCCTCACACGCACTCTCCACACTCCTGGCATCCGGAAAAAGGTACCATAGCATTCGGACCCTCAAAACCCGAATGTGTAACAGTTTCTTTCCTTAGCCATCAGGCTCCTTAACACGCTGAACTGACTAAAACTACTCAACTCTCTCTCTCACACACACACACACACACACACACACACATATATACTCAATACAATCGATGTTTACAGCAACAAGTAAACACAAAAATACATTGTTAAGCAAGGTCACATTAAATGCAGTTTGCACATTAATCTTGTTTTTTTAATTGCACATTTCTATTTGCACATTTTTATAATCTGGTCGGCACAGTTTAATTTAACGTTTCTTACAGCGTCCTTTTTTTTTTTTTACTAGATAGTCTGGTTTAATATTTGTACTGTTTATAGCACTGTCTGTCTTGCACTGTTTGCACCAGGTTGCACACATGCACTTTATGTTGCTAAGACAGTTTATGTTGTTTCATTTCACTTTGTAATGCGTCTGCTATATATGGTTCAAATGACAATAAAGCTTCTTAAACGTAGACAAGTCTCCATTTTTGCCCTGCGACAGTGTCAGCTCGTCCATTTTATTGCAGAGTGAGCGCAGGTTAAAGAGGAAAATCCCAGGTAGCGCAGTGCGTGTTCTGTGTTGTCTAAGACGCACAAGCACGCCTGAGCGTTTAACACTTAGCTGTGTTTTTACTTTATGTGCCTTCTTGATCAGTATTGCCAGTAAATCTATGGTAGGAGTAGTTGCTCTACTGTTCATGAGCTCTTCCCTGGAATGAGCCACCAGAACTGTGGCAGAAGACCAAATAAAACAAAAAAAAGACAAAGTAGAGCCTACCGAAACACAGAGGCAGACATCTGTGGCGCCATCTTCATTGACTATTCTATGTTTAATAGGCTTTACACATCCCCCAACTTTAATATAAATCTAAGGCAGAAACACAATTTACACAGTTGAACAGATAAGTAAACAAGTGAGAAATAACGTACATACAGTGCCTTGAAAAAGTATTCATACCTCTTGAACTTTTTAACATTTTGCAACCTCACAAGCATAAAAATAAATGCATTTTATTGAGATTTTATGTAATAGACCAAAGACGGAAAATGATACATGGTTTTCAAAATTTTAAGCAAAAAAATTTTAAATTGTGGTGTGCATTTGTATTCAGCCCCCCTTTGTCAATACTTTGTAGAACCATCTTTTGCTGCAATTTCAGTCTTTTGGGGTATGTTTATACAAGCGTTGCACATCTAGAGACTTAAATTTTTCCCATTCCCTGTTTGCAAAATAGCTTAAGCCCAGCCAGATTTAACAGGGAGCGTCTGTAAACAGCAATTTTCAAGTCTTGTCAGAGATGCTCAAAGGGATTTAGGTCCGGACTAACAAATGAATATTCTTTGATTCAAAGCATTATATTGTAGCTCTGGCTGTATGTTTAGGGGCACTGTTTTGCTGGTAGTTGAATCTCCTTCCCAGTTTTAAGTCTTTTGCAGCCTCAAACAGGTTTTCTTCCAGGATTGCCCTGTATTTAGCTCGATCCATCTTCCCATTAACTCTGACCAGCTTTCCTGTCCCTGCTGAAGAAAAGCATCCCCACAGCATGATGCTGCCACCACCATGTTTCACATTGGGAATGGTGTGTTCAGGGTGATGAGCAGTGTTACTTTTCCGCCACACATAGTACTTTGCATTTAGGCCAAAAAGTTCAACTTTGGTCTCATCTGACCAGAGCACTTTCTTCCACATGTTTGCTGTGTCCCCTATGACTTCTTATGCCACTCTTCCATAAAGGCCAGATTTGTGGAGTAAACGACTTATAACTGTTCTGTGGACAGATTCCGCCACCTAAATGGTGGATTTCTTCAGCTCCTCCAAAGTGACCATGGGCCTCTTGGCTGATTCTCTGACCAGTGCTCTTCTTACTTGGTCTGTCAGTTTAGGTGGACAGCCATGTCTTGGTAGGTTTGCAGTTGTTTCCTACTTTTTTATTTTTGGATGTTGGATTGAACAGTGCTTCTTGGGATGTTAAAAGCTTTGGATATTTTAATAATCTAACCCTGCTTTAAACTTCTTCACAACTTAATCTTTGACCTGTCTGGTAAGTTCCTTGGTCTCCATGATGCTATTTGTTCACTAGTGTTCTTTAACAAACCACTGAGGACTTCACAGAACAGGTGTATTCATACTGCGACTAAATTACACACGGGTCGCCTCTATCAACTAATTAGCTGACTTCTGAAGGCAATGGATTGCACTGGATTTCCGGTATCAGAGTACAAGGGGCTAAATACAAATGCATGCCACACTTTTCAGATTTTTATTTTTGTTTCCTTCACAATTATGTGCTACTTTGTGTTGGTCTATTACATACAATCTAAATAAAATGCATTTCAGTTTCTGGTTGTAAAGTGACAAAATGTGAAAAAGTTCAAGAGGTATGAATACTTTTTTATTACTGCTGACACCCGACACTTGTAGAAAACAGAACATTACAGACTATCGAGCAGAAGCAGTTATAATATCACTTGCAGTCTTATTACACTTTATTAGTTCCATAATTTCTCTGCAGGCTTTGAGACTCAAACAAAACAATGGTAAATCTGCAAACTACGAAGTGCACACACAACCAACCATTTACAGTCTTATCTACAGTTGTGACCAAAAACGTTTGGAAAAATCATCATGGAAATCAGTTGGCCCAAACTGATGATTTCATAGATATTTACATCTCATCCCTCGTACAAGCCCTAGTTTCCCCCTGTTTAAAGAGGACCACAAAGATTCTTGCCTGTATGACTATCGTACCATTGCACTGACTATACTTGTGAGTGCAACTGGAGTACAACAGTGCTTTGAGAGAATTGTTATATGGACTATCCACAGAGGACACTATCAGAAAAACATTACACACTGCTTCTCACACCTGTAGAACAAGGAAATTTATGTTTAAATGCTGTTTATTAATTATAGTTTAGCATAGTAAGCCACCCATCCTCTGCAACAGGTTTTTGAATCCTAGTGGGTTAGAATTAGAAATCACACAGCTAATTATAATAAACACACGAATACCATGGGGCTGTGCTCTACACATTACTGTGTGGCCTCCCAGAACAACACCAACATAACACCAACTTGCTAATGATACCATGTTCATGGGTCTGATAATAGGAGATGATGAGTCATCTTACAGAAGGGGAGTAGCTGACCTAGTTAAGTGGTTCCAGGACAACAATTTTTACCTAAACATCAACAAAACAAAAGAATTAACTGTTAATTCACAGATGAGGATGGTGCAGCACTCAACACTACATATTAATGAGACTAGAGTGGAAAGAGTGAGCAGATTCAGGTTCCTTGACCTGGTTTCAAAACAATTCACACTTAGTTAAATGTTGCTAGCATCCATCAAAAAAGGCCATCAACACACAGCATAAAGGAGCATAAAGCACAAATTTTTTACAATCCTACCATTGGGCAGACACTACAGGTGTGTCAGGGCGATACAGGCCATCAGGCTTGTGAGTGATACCCATCTACTGCCTCTTCCCCATCACTGGAGATATGACGTCTCCAAGAAGTGTCAATTACCTCTTAACCCCAAGACAGTTGACCTATGCATGTAACCTGACACAAGGGCCGGTTCTAGCCTGTTATATTAGGGTGGGCTGGTACTGCTTTACTAAGCTCCCAAAATCAACCCTGTCTGTTCTGGTGCTCCTGGTAAATTTCACGTCTATTGAGATTCCGCTCAAGAATCACTCCTTCAACATTCCTCCTTAATATTCACTATTCAGTGACTGGAGCTACCAGTCTGCCCCCACATCGACCATGAGACTGCACCACCTCATTTTAAACAAACCAGTACCCAGAGGTAAAATCTACTCCCTTTCCATCCCTGAACAGAGAGCCCCTTGTCTAGTCCCTCTAAAAGGACTCCCTACAGCGATGGGGACAGCAAAGGTACTATTCAATCATGTTTTTTGCAATTTTGTTATACCAAAATAAAGTCTCTGATTGAGATCCACGATTTATCTTACATCTATAGAGAGCTTCCTGTTCACTTCTAGGTGTAACCATGAACCTGTCCTTGGGCTACCATTCCCAAAGTAATGGACAGACAGAACGTAAAATCCAAGAAATAAGCCATTATCTCTGTACCTTCTGTCACGACCGCCAGGACTCTTGGAACCGGTTCCTCATCTGGTCCGAGTACGCCCAAAACTCCCCCAGACAACGCTCCACAAACCTCACCCTATTCCAGTGCTTGCTTGTCTACCAGCCGCCTCTGTTTTCCTAGGCAGGGGAGCCTTCTGAAGTTACTGCAGTCCCCAACTGGTTCCAGGAGAGTGAGAGGGTCTGGGGTTCAGCCTATCAACAATTGCAACAAGCGGAAAGATGCAAACAACATCATGCTTATGCCCAGAAAAACCCAACCCCCAAGTTTCTCCCAGCTATGGCTCTCCATCAGGTACATCCGAATGCACCTGCCATGTAAGTAGTTCTCTCTTAGGTATATTAGTCCCTTCCCCGTCGTTCGGCAAGTAAACCCTGTCACCAATGAACTCAAGCTCCCAGCACAATACAGAATCCACCCCACATTTCATGTATCCTTATTAAAAACTTATCACACACTTATTCTCCCTATTTCCACAGAGCCTAATCAGACGAGCAAACCCCCTCTTCCTATGGTACTGAAAGACAGATTGGCATATTATGTAAAGTAGATTCTGAGGTCCTGATATCTGGGTGGTCAGCCGGAGTATCTTGTTGAGTGGGGGAGAGGCAGTCCTGGGGAGAGATTGTGGGTCCTTAGAGAGAACATGCTCGAGCCCAATCCATGCAGCATTGGCCAGCTGCCACGACATCGCTACCCTTGGCCCTCAGCAGTGGGCCATAAAAAGGGGGGTTCTGTTATGTATACACCAGACTCTCTCACCATTCTCAACTCCCACTCACCCGAATACTGATCACACACCTGACACTCGTTTACCCGCTTAGCACTATATATTTAGGCATTTCACTCAGGCACTTCATCTTCTCTTGTCTCCCTTGTGGAAAAGGACTCGCTCCTGCGTATACCCACGTTTCCCCAAATAAAACTCCTGGTTCTCCTTCGCTCTCCCCCAGCATTCTCCGTTAATCTTTTCTGACGTCCATCAAGCCTGACCTGACTGCTCCTAAGATCTCCACCGCTCTGGGTAATCTCGTTCCTTGCTGTCTCTTTATACATTAAACTGGTTTGTTTGGTTCTAATACTCCTACAGGAAGGAGTCTACTTGCCGTAACACTGTGTGAACTGGACTGCTTGTGAAAAGTTTATTGGAAGTAGCAGCGTATCCTTGAGTGTACCAGAGGCAGAGACAGCACTAGGCTTGCTTATAGGCTTTAAAACACAATATATTACAAAAAACATTGTTACAGATTGTTACAAATTGTTAATTAAATGTTAATTAAATGTTTCTGTTTAATGTTAATTGAATGTTTCTGTTTAATGTTAATTGAATGTTTCTGTTTGGGGCTGGGCAAAATCAACCAAAAAAGCTATGTAGCATAGCCTCTATATGTTTTTTCACAATAAAGGATAAGACTTGGATGCTTGTCCTAATCTTCCCATTTGTGAGGTGCCATTACAGCGTGTAATAAGTGTTTATTCTGAGTAATGCAAAATTATAACTTTTAGGTTATTAAAATTTATAGGTTAAGTAACTGGTTAAATAAAAATTTCACAGGGTCTAATATTAGACTAATTATCTTTTTAGACTACCATCTGCATGGAAAAGAGTACTTTTCCTTTTTATATTTCTGTTTAATCAGCACAGTTTTATTATTATCATCCAAAATGTAGTCAGTTTTGTAATTAAATTCAATCTGGTTCTTTTGTTTAATAATTCTGGAAAATATTGGGTTTAGCCCCAGATTCAGAAAATTATAAAAGGTTTGCCTCAATAAACCAAACACTGTTTGCCTCAATAAACCAAACGCTTTAAACATTCATGACTGAAACTGAAAATTATCCAAAGTCTTATTAGAGACAAAGAGACATTATCCTCTTCACTGTCAAGGGTCCTTTCAGTTTGAGAACAGAGTGTGTGTTCTTGATTTCTAACACATGTATTAGAACACATAAAACACTGCTGGGGCCAGAAAGCCAAGAACAGTCCCAGCCATCATGTTTATGTCTTGTGGGAAATATCTTAGCCCAGCAGCAATCAGTTAGGTGCACACATTACTAATAGATCTTTTAAAAAATGTTAAGGTGTGTCATTATGAATTCTATACAGTTTAGACTGTGCTCAGAAAGTCACTAAGGTCCTGAGAACAAAGCTGCTATTCTTTTCTCTGTGTATTTATAATTTATAGCATATTTATAGCAGTCTGATTGTATAATGAAAACAAGATACCGATACCTTGGTCTATGCACAAATTATCTCAGAACTGGAATTCTGTAACCCTAGACAACCAGTATTAACTGGTAAACCACAACCAGCCTAAAGTTCTTGTTTACTTTTCCTTATCTTACTAAGCAGAGCTTAAATCCTTTTCTTATCTGGATGATCTAAAGTGAATTATTTCAGTTGTCATTCCCATAACTGTAATGGAAGTAACTATTTTTTGTGGTCACATAGAACTTTTTATCCAGCATGTATGGCAAATAATGTTCTTGCTACAATAAATTTGCACTTATTTTTATAAGTTTGTAAAAACAAACATTTCGATGCATAAATTACTTGAATATTTTGGACAAATTTCAGGGACAATGCAGAAAGTGCAGCACAAACGAAAGTGAGACACAAATACTTCAAAGATTGTTTGCAAATTGAAAGTAATCCACCTGCAACGAACAAAAAATAAATCATGTACAGTCTGTACAGTACAGGCTGCAATCAACCAATGCTCAACTGACTAAACTAGAAGCTTTTGACAGCAGACATTGCCACAAACCTACTTAAATATTAATAAAATATTTAATTGTAGAATATACATTGTATATCTATTTGTAATAAGCAACAGTGAAAAGGAAAACATATCTAAAATGATATCAGGAAATATTGGAAGGATCCAAACTCAAAAACCTTAAAAACCACCTATGGCATTCCTAGACCACTTGCATGGCCATTATCCTTCCCAGAGCCTGCCCTTTGACCTTTGTATCCCAGAGGGCGTAGCCGGACACAGAGCGCAGTTTCTCCTGCAGCTCTTTAAATGCTCAGTCACCGCTGCAAGCTTCACCAATGCACCCAGGAGTCCTCTGACCATTTTCGGGTAAAGCCGTCACAATGAAGAGACCGCTGAAGATACCCAAAGAGGTATTCACTCAAATTTTCTTGCTTCTTTGGTAAGGCTGCTGCTCCTTAATGCTGCAGAATGCTTTTGATTCTGTCCAAACGACAGAAAGGGATCCAATGATCTTGTGGCTGCTGATGCTGTATTATAAACTATTCTCATCCTGCTAGATTTCAGTGCAGCCTTCAACACATCTCACAAAACAACTCACACACTATCTCACCTAGTTAAAAGTCTCACCTTCCGATAGAATCACAGTTTGGTAGAAACAAATAGCTGAATCTTCTTGTCTGTGTTACTGCAGCATACCCGGCTGCTCTTATTCAAAACCTTACCTTAATTTTTTGACACAAAAGGAATTAAGGAACGCATGCGTAAAATTAATTAGGCAGGCGGAAAAATTATATGTGGGAGTATATTCGTGTGCAGTATGCATTTTGAAACTGAGGATGTTTAGATTTTAAAAAATGGAAGGAAGAAATTGAAATTCGGTAAACCTGCTAAACCTTGCAGAGTTGTTGGGAACAACCTTATTTCTTATTACTCACCTTGGGGTTGATATTCGGCATGACTGTGCTAATCTAACCTATAAAGTTCTGTTCCTCTTCTTGGATAAACCCATTACATAAACATGTCCTACATGTGGATGTTTGTCCATTTCATCTTCTGGTGTGTTGACTCTAGCAACAAAATTTTTTGTGCTATTTTTCATGCATTTGACATTCTGCTACTGCTCACCTGTGTATTACATACTACTCAGTAAGTATGACAGAAATACTCTTATATCTGTTGGTGTATAATGCACTCACCTTTTGACTTTTTTAGCCCTAGACCCATGTTGGCCGAGTGAGATCCTAAGGAGGAACAAAGGAAGCGACCCGTACTGGTGTCCGCGAGGGAAACGACCTGGCGTCAGGAATAGGCTGAGGGCACGTGCACACTGCGCTCCCATACCTAGTATCCTGCTAGTCCAGTCTCTGGAAACAACCTTGATGACCTCAGGGCAAGAGCTAAGTTCCATAGGCACATTCGGACTGCAACCTTCTTTGCTTCACCGAGACATGGCTGAACCCAGCGGTACCAGACCACGCCATACAGCCGGCCGAGTTTTTCTTGGTTTACCACATAGACAGAACAATGGAGTCGGGGAAGTCAAAAGGAGTGTATCTAAGAGTGAACAACAGCTGGCAGTGCTAACGACGTGAGCCAAAAGCGGCATGCACACGGAGAATGTTTGAGGAGAAATTGCATTCGTCATCAGAGCATGACATGAGAAAGGCTTTCAGGAGAGTGAACATCAGGAAAGCAGCAGGACCCAACGGCATAACGGGTCACATTCTGAGAGTCTGTGCTGACCAACTAGCCCCGGAGTTCACCAAGATTTTCTACCTTTTACTGGAACAGTCTATTATCCCTTCATGCTTTAAACAGTCCACCATTGTTCCTATACCGAAAAAACTATTCCTGCCTGCCTTAATGACTATCGACCAGTAGCCCTGACCTCAGGTGTGAGTCAGAGACTTCATCACTTTTTCACTACCTGACACACTGGACCCACTTTAGTTTATGTACCATCTCAACTGATCTACGGAGGACGCTACTGCATACCTTCTCCACACAACCTTGAGCCATTTGGATAACAAAAAAATGGAATTATGTTAAAATGCTGTTTGTTTACTACAGCTCAGCTTTCAACACCATAATTCCCTTCATCCTCAAGGACAAGTTAGAGGTCCTAGGACTTAACCATCCCTATGTCAAAGGCTCTCCAACATTCTAACAGATAGACTGAAAACACTTCAGGTGGGCAAACCCGTCTTACCCTTCCTCACCCTCAGCACTGGAGCCCCCAGGCAGCCACAGAAAGCCGTGCTGGACCAAGGCCAGGAGGATAGTGAAGGACCTCGGTCATCTTAACAATGGACTCTTTTCTCTGTTGTAGTCAGGGAAGCACTTGCTTCTTGAAAGCAAACACAGAGAGAATAAAGAGGAGCTTCTCCCTGCAGGCCGTTGGGGCTCTCAACCATGAAAACACCTGAAACCGAGACTCTCCTGGGCTCACACTTTCACGCACACGCACACACAAACACACACCAGAACTCATGCACAACCACAGTTTATACTTCACTGTTAGTCACTTTATATATACACTTAGCATACACAATACACAGTATGTTTTTATTAATCTATAAAAAATAGAGATAAATAGAGAGGGTTGTGTCAAGGAAGGGCATCGGACCTAAAACTCGGACCTAAAACTGTGCCAAATCTAAATATGCGAATGATCCGTCAGAATTTCATACTGGATCGGTCGAGGCCTGGATTAACAACGACCGCCACCGGCACCGTTGACCTACAGGGTGCTACTGTTGGTCAAAAGAGGATAGGAGGAGGACATGTGAATAGACAGAAAGAGAAGAGGAAGGGCAAGAGTGTAGGACTGAAAATAGGGATGCTGAATGTTGGGACAATGACAGGGAAAGGTACAGAGCTGCTGGATATGATAGACAGAAGGAAGGTCGATATATTGTGTGTACTGGAGACCAGGTGGAAGGGTAGCAAGGCTCGTAGTATTGGATCGAGATTTAAGTTGTTTTATCATTGTGTGGATAGGAAGAGAAATGGGGTAGGAGTAATCCTGATAGAGAAGTTTGTGAAGAATGTTATGGGGGTGAAAAGAGTGTCAGACAGGGTAATGAGTCTGACGTTAGAAATTGAAGGGCTGATAGTGAATGTTGTAAGTGGTTATACCCCACAAGTAGGTTGTGAGTTAGAAGAGAAAGAGAAGTTCTGGCATATTTTAGATAAGGTAATGGTGAGTATTCCCAGAGGAGAGAGAGCAGTTATAGGTGCAGACTTTAATGGACATGTTGGTGAGGGGAACAGAGGTGATGAGGAAGTGTTGGGCAGGTATGGAGTCAGGGAAAGAAACAGTGAAGGACAGATGATAATTGACTTTGCTAAGATGATGGAGATTGCTGTGGTAAATACCTTTTTCCAGAAGAGAGAGGAGCATTTAGTGACTTATAAGAGCGGAGGAAGGAGCACACAGGTGGAAAAGAGTGTAGCCAGACAGCATAGAATGGTGGTGTGTAGAATGAAGATGTTGGTCTGGAAGAAGAAAAGATCAAAGGTAGAGAAGAAAACCAAGTGGTGGAAGCTAAAAAAGGAAAAATACTGTGAAGAATTTAGACAGGAGTTGAAACAGGCTCTGGGCGATCAGCTAGTGTTTTTAGATGAATGGCAACCTACAGAAGAAGTGATAAGGGAGACAGGAATAAAGGTGCTAGGTGTGTCATATGGAAGAAGGAAAGAGGATAAGGAGACTTGGTGGTGGAATGACGAAGTTCAGGATAGTATAAAGGTAAACAATGTGAAGCAGGAAGTGCAATAGATTAGTGCAAATGAAGTTAGGGTGGTTTTGAAGAGGATGAAAGGCAATTGGACCTGATAAGATACCGGTGGAGGTGTGGAAATGTCTAGGATAGGCATCAGTGAAATTTCCTACTAGATTGTATAACACGATTTTAGTGAGTGAGAAAATGCCTGAGGAATACAGGAGGAGTGTAAAGGTGCCTTTCTTTAAGAACAAGGGTGATGTGCAAAGTTGCAACAACTACATCGGCATAAAGTTGATGAGTCACACAATGAAGGTATGGAAAAGAGTAGTGGAAGCTAGGTTAAGGAGGGTAGTAGGTATTTGTGAGCAGGAGTATGGCTTTATGCCCTGAAAGAGCACTACAGATGCAATCTTTGCTCTGAGAATGCTGATGGAGAAGTACAGAGATAGTCGTAGGCAGCTGCATTGTGTTTTTGTAGACCTGGAAAAAGCATATGACAGGGTACCAAGAGAAGAGCTGTGGTATTGTATGAGGAAGTCAGGAATAGCAGAGAAGTATGTCAGAGTGGTGCAGGATATGTATGAGAGGGGCAGGACAGTGATGAGGTGTGCAGTAGGTCAGACAGAGGAGTTCAAAGTGGAGGTGGGACTGCATCATGGATCAGCTCTGAGCCACTAGTTGTTTGCTGTGGTGATGGATCTTTGACAGACGAGGTCAGACAGGTATCTCCTTGGACAATGATGTTTGCAGATGACATTGTGATCTGTAGTGAGAGCAAGGAGCAGGTGGAGGAAAAGCTGCAGAGGTGGAGGTCTGTGTGAAAGAGGCAGGTTGGAATGGGTGGAGAAACGTGTCAGGAGTGTGTTGTGTGACAGGAGAATATCAGCTAGAATCAAGGGGAAGGTGTACCGGACAGTGGTGAGACCAGCAATGATGTATAGTTTTAAAGACAGTGGTGCTAAGGAAGTAACTGGTGGCAGAGCTGGAAGTAGCAGAGCTGAAGATTTTGAGGTTTTTCTTTGGGAGTAACGAGGTTAACCAAGTTTAGGAACGAGTTCATCAGGGGGAGGGCTTATGTTAGAGATTTTCGGGAAAAAGTCAGGGAAGCCAGGTTAAGGTGGTTTGGACATGTACAGAGAAGGCATAGCGAATATATTGGTAGGAGGATGTTGGAAATGAAGCTACTAGGCAGAAGGCAAAGAGGAAGACCAAAGAGGAGGTATTTGGATGCGATAAACGAGGGCATGAAGTTAGGGGGTGTGAGTGAAGAGGATGCAGAGAATAGGGTTAGGTGGAGACAGATGATTCGCTTTGGTGACCCCTAAAAGGGAACAGCCGAAAGGAGAAGAAGAAGAAGATATATTATTTTTATTACATCATTCTTTTCTTACTATTGCTTTTTAACTTCTTCAAATTCAGAAAGTTGTAAAAAGCATTTTACTATATGTTGTACTGTGTATTGGCTGTGGCTGTGGTAAATACTTTTTTCCAGATCAGGAGCATATAGTGATCTATAAGAGCGGAGGAACAAGCACATGTGAAGCAGGAAGTGCAATAGATTAGTGCAAATGAAGTTAGGGTGGTTTTGAAGAGGATGAAAGGCAATTGGACCTGATAAGATACCGGTGGAGGTGTGGAAATGTCTAGGAGAGGCATCAGTGAAATTTGAAGAGTGAAAGAAGATAAAGAGACTTGGTGGTGAAATGAGATAGTACAGGATAGTATACAGAGGAAGAGGTTAGCCAAGAAGAAGTGGGGCATAGAAAGGACTGAGCAAAGTAGACACGAATACAAGAATTCGTGGCATAGAGTGAAGAGAAAAGTGGCTAAAGCCAAGAAGAAGGTGTATGATGAGTTGTACACTGAGTTAGACGCTAAAGAAGATAAAAAGGACTTGTACAGGTTAGCAAGGCAGAGGGATCGAGATAGGAAGGATGTGCAGCAGGTTAGGGTTATTAAGGATTGAGATGGAAAGGTGCTCACAAGTAAGGAGAGTGTACAGAGAAGATGGAAGGAGTACTTGAAGTGTTGATGAATGACGAAATCGAGAGGGGGAAAAAAGGGTAGAAGAGGTTAATAATGTGGAGCAGGAAATTGAAAAGATTAGTACATGTGAAGTTAGAATGGCTTTGAAGAGGATGAAAAGAAAAAAAGTCGGTTGGTAATGATAAAATACCGGTGGAGTTGTGGAAATGTCTAGGGGATGCAGCAGTGGAATTTCTTACTAGATTGTTTAACAGGATTTTAGTTAGTGAGAAGGTGCCTGAGGAATGGAGGAGTGTAATGTTGCCTGTCTTTAAGAACAAGGATAATATGCAGAGTTGCAACAACTACAGAGGCATAAAGTTGATGAGTCATACATTGAAGGTATGGGAAAGAATAGTGGAAGCTATGTTAATGAGTGTAGTAGGTATTTGTGATCAACAGTATGGCTTTATGCCCAGAAAGAGCACTACAGATGCAATCTTTGCTCTGAGAATGCTGATGGAGAAGTACAGAGATGGTCGAAGGAAGCTGCATTGCGTTTTTGTAGACCTGGAGAAAATATATTACAGGGTACCAAGAGAAGAGCTGTGGTATTGTATGAGGAAGACAGTAATAGCAGAGAAGTATGTCAGGATGGTCGAGGATATGTATGAGGACAGGACAGTGGTGAAGTGTGCAGTAGGTCAGACAGAGGAGTTCAAAGTGGAGGTGGGACTGCATCAGGGATCAGCTCTGAGCCTCTTCTTGTTTGCTGTGGTAATGGATCGGTTGACAAGGTCAGATAGGAATCTCCTTGAACCATGATGTTTGCAGATGACATTGTTATCTGTAGTGAGAGCAGGGAGCAGGTGGAAAAAAACCTGGAAAGATGGATGTTTGCTCTGGAGAGAAGAGGAATAAAAATCAGTCGTAGCAAGACAGAGTACATGTGTTTGAATAAAAGGTAGGAAAGTGGAACAGTAAGATTACAGAGTTAAGAGGTGAAGAAGGTACAGGAGTTCAAGTACTTGGGGTCGACAGTCCAGAGCAATGGAGAGTGTGTAAAGAGGTAAAGAAGCGAGTACAGGCAGGTTGGAATGGGTGGAGAAACAGGTGGCAGAGCTGGAAGTAGCAGAACTGAAGATGTTGAGGTTTTCTTTGGGAGTGACGAGGTTGGACAGGATTGGAATGAGTTTATTAGGGGGACGGCTAGTCAGGGAAGCCAGATTGAGATGCTTTGGATATGTACAGAGGAGGGATAGTGAATATATTAGGAGGATGTTAAAAATGAAGCTACCAGACAGGGGCAAAGAGGAAGACCAAAAAAGAGGTATATAGATGTGATAAACGAAGACATGAAGTTTGTGGGTGTGAGTGAAGAGGATGTAGAGAATAGAGTTAGGTGGAGACAAATGATTCACTTTGGCGAGCCCAAAAAGGGAACAGCCAAAAGAAAAAGAAGAAAAAGTATGATAGCATGAGCCATCTATGTAAAATACATATTTGGAATCTTCTAGAGTTTTTTTCCCAAATATTATTCTGACTTTTCAGTAAACTTGTGAAAGGTTCCCTTATTTGGTAGCAATATCCTGTCTGCTGGATTAATTATACTGCACCTCCCAATGGTTAGCCATGCTTTCGTAAGAACAAAGTTTTAGCTTGTCAATAGGGCGTGTAACACGTGATGGCTATTCTCACATGTTATCTGTGACAACTTTTTTCATCTTTTTTGTGTTTAATTATTATGACCACCTTTGTTTTTATTATTATACGGAGTTCTAATGAGGTTACAAAGTGCAAGTATGGGACCTAACCATTTGAATTCACAATTCATTGTTTTATCCCATACTATGTCTGGAAATAAGTTTATTGGTGCAAACAAGACTCTCGTCAAATTTAGTCAATGCCCACAATCTTTCCCAATTTGTCTCTCTCTTTTCCATCCCCAAAAACTGCAACAAACCTTATATGTTCTTTCCTCCCAAAAATGGTTCTTTTATTCCTCTGGTCTGTGCCAATAAATTTAACAATGCTATTCACTATTCACCTATGCTCACACTTCTTCTGGTTTCTGCTTTGTTTTGTTCTCCACTGCGATTAAGTATGTGTGTGCATGTAAGAGTATGTGTTAATGTGTTTATACTTACCTCTACTCACCTCTAGCCTGCCTCTCCTTTTAATTTTACTTCATATTTACTATCAGGTAACACCACGCCCTAATGGCGATGACTCCCCGATCAGGGGCTGCCGTTTTACACAAACTAAGGTTTTTGCCTCTTCTCACCATCCCTCACTTATTTTCTGCATCCCTAAGTTCTTTTGACCTGAGGACAGCTGCCTAAACCTTCCCCACTGATCTTATCTAAGAACCCCTTTCCCTGGTATCCTGAACTTTTCCTTTATATCCAAGCTTATCTTTACAGCTCTTGTGCCAGTGCCATGCAGTTTATTGGATTTTATTTTATTTATTTAATTGTATGAGCATATACAGGAAGACAGTAAGTAAACAAAGGCATAAACAATGAACAAGAACTCAAAAGATAAACCACAAAATTTAAAGCATAAAGAAAACATGAAACAAGAAACCTAAACCATAAACCTTACATATTTCGGTTAAACCTAAACCATAAACCTTACATATTTCACATTTAGGTCTTGGATTCTGTAAAGAATCCCACTGAAGCGAGAAGTTGAGAACCCAAGGTGCAATTTATTTACAATAGTAATCACACAACATAAATTTGAAGTGTTTATGCTTAGGCATAGAGATTTTCAGTCTCAGTTATAGCAGGGTCGGCATGAGCCATCTCTGTTGTGGCGGGGTTGCGATCAGGCTATGGAAAAGTCAAAGCAGGCCTGTCTTTGTATTATTTTTAAGTTAATTATTTGATAATGTTTTCATTAGATAATGCTTTGTAATTTATTTGTGATATATATGGCATATTATTAAAGATTTTTAAAGGATAGAAATTACAAATAAAGCCAAACTAGATCAATAAGTTCATTAAAACAAACTTATAATAATACACATAGCACAGTTGTCCTCATCTGAGTGTTTTAATATGTCACATGTTCATGCATCTGTAACTTTATAACTTTTTGTATTAGGGTTGGTGAGGTCACATGATGTATAATGACGTCACTATAATACAAGTCATGCACTTCCCCTCTATGTGCTGTTGTCATGTCACATGTCTCATGGTCATATTTGTGCAATCTGGCAATTTTTGACTGACAATTTTTTGTAGGCAAACCCATGACAGCAAATGACATCAGCTGATTTCACTATTATACCCACAATTCACTTCCCATTACTCTGCTGAGCGTTTTGTTGCAGTAAATTTGTGATTCTGCTTATATAGTTATTAAATGGGACTATTTCTTAAATTTCAATGCCTCCTATAGAAAAACTAAAATTCTGACATGCTTTAAAATCAAATGCTCTCATTAGTGTAAACACCCTGAAGTGATTTGGTTAGTTTGGTGGAAATTTTGAATGGAATTTTGAATGGAATTCTATAGGAAAATAGACTACTTTGGGCCTTGGCACCATAGTGCCTCTTTGATCTTAAGACAAATGTACTAATTTACTGTAATCTTGCCCTGCCTGTCGTCTCTTGTGTCTTTCCTCTAGATTCTGAGAATGTCTTTCTCGAACAGAAAGTACCGTAATTCAGCCACACAATGAATGCTGGTAAGCACATTATGCATACACACATGCATGCACACAGGCGCCAGAAACTTTGGCACACTAAACTCTGTTGACCCTTCTCACGCACCTCTGTACACGCCTGACTAGGCATAAATGTGTCCCTGAGTCCACTGTACACCCAATCCCAATACAACACAATTTATCCAATCTTTCCAACACCTAGGGTTAAGGTACCAAATACCTTTCCAATACCTAATACGCTCACACTCTTTCTTTTTCTTTCTCGCACTCTTATTTAATTTTTTGCCACTAACTGCTGTTTGTACAATATATATCCCTCTTACACATAACTTGTCAAGCAATGGCCTAACTACCTCATTAGAAGTCTTCCTTACTTCTTCATCTTTGTGCAGATCCTTTTACTACACACAACCTGGCCCCCAAGTTATACCCAGCCTTGACCCCATTGCTCGGGGGAGTTAAGCGTTTCCCCTTGGCTTGGCTCAGCAGGGTAGCTGGACTGCTGTTTGTGGGAAGGCCTCAGCATTCACTCTCTCACACACATACCGCTTATACATCACTGCTCTTCCTATTCAGCACTTCCTCCTCCTTTCTCCTGCCCGCTACTTTACACAGCATTTCCCTCTTCTGTTTTTGTCTATTTACCGCATGGTGTGTCCTTGCTTTTTTCTTCTCTCTCTCTCTCCTTATCTGTTATACCCTGTCTCTCTCTCTCTTCAATTTTTTTCTTCTCTTTGTTATTGTTTTTTTTTTCCTCTTGCTGTATTCTGCCTTTGCCTCTTGGGGGCTTGGGAGAAAAATAGAGGGGTATAAAGGTTTGCAGAATTTACTTCCTTGTAAACGTCAGACTAAATGGGATTATGGATTTTGTGGAATATTAACTTTCCTAAATCTCTTGCCTGTCACTTCCTCTCAATTTTAATCCTCATCTAAGTTCTGCTTATTTCTTATATAGGCCCAGAAAAGCATTCAGCTCTACTGTCAGTCCTGTAGTTATCAAGGAGTTCAATGTAGAGTATCTTGGACCCCCAAGACATTGTAATTTAAAATTAATTTCACACTTATGAATTCATAGAAATGGTGCACAAGATCTTGCCATGACACACAGTGATAAGTGTGATCCTGATCTTAGGTTACTGGCTTTACTGTCTAGTGTCTTTGCATATACTTTACATCACATACTGATAGGTATGTTCCTGCATTTTGCAGGATTCAGGATTCAGGCTGAAGGCATAAATTAATGTTCATGAATGGTATATATACACAGAACAAATTGGTTAATCCAAATATTTGTACACTTAAAGGGAGCACTGCTTCAGGCAGGCATGCTTTTTTGTTTCAGACTAAACAACCATAACCTAGAGGATTGAAAGAGATCTGTCAACTGGTGAAATGTTTAGAACTGTCTTCCACAAATTATTCCCGATAACATTAGAAGAAATGTTGTTTGGAATGTCTTTGTAGGTTTTAGCATTAAATTAATCGTTTAGTAAGAACTAGAGGCCCAGTCAATGTTCCAGAATGACAATCACCTTGTGCACAACATTTTTGAGCTCCATAAAGATGTGGTGTAACATGATTGCAGCAAAACAACCCACAGAACACCTTTGAGATGAACTGGAATTCTGAGTACACCCCAGACCTACTCATCACATTAGCTTCTGAACGTCTTAATTCTATTGTTAGTGAATGGAAAAATGTTAACATCAAAAACTCTCAAAATCTAGTATAAAGTATTTCAGAAATAGTGGGGGTTATTATAGGAGCGAGGGTAAACAGTATGTTCATTTTTTATTTAACCTACATTTTTATATAAATAAAGACAGTAACAGAAAAGACTGTATAAACTTTTCTCAAATTTACAGTAGAAGAAACTATACTAGGATTTTAATATTATGCAATCACTATTAAGTGTAGCCTGTCAAAATAACTTATGTGGTATATCCATTACCACATCATGTGACCTCACCACAATGTGCACTCTGGCAAAGTCATTTAACATCAGTAAAGCTATAATAAATTATAATGTGCTGATAATTGTAATAGTTTAAAAGAGGAAACTTTAAAATAGTTAAAATAATTTACAGATTAAAGTAACAAAAAATAATGCAAAATTGCATCACAAATTGCAATTGTGTGATGTAATCATTCTCAGTCCTTTTTTTAACTTGCATTTACAGTATTAATATGTTAAATGGAATATATGTGCAGCAGTTATCCTGAATTAGTGTATGGGTATTTAACATAACCACAGATGTGTTTCTGGTTTAAACCTTTTAAATATAGTACTGTCGAATTGTCTGTGATCCATGTTTGTTTAGTAAAATCCATTCATTTTCTTTGCTGCTCTCCACCCAGACTGATCACCACCATAGGACTTGATCCATCACTATCCCTGTCGGTTTAAAAAAGCGTATGTGTTTGTGACTGTCTGCATTTGGAATAATCTGTATGTTTGAGGGATTTTTTAGGGATGTTTTTGTTGGTGCGTACTACAGGACATGTTCTTTGTAAATGAACTGTGTGTACTGTAGTTTTAAGACTTTTTAGCTGTGCTGGACAGGTTTCTTTTCCCTTTTTTTAAACCTAGCACAATGATTTAAAATATGATGTTTTTTTTTACCATGCCTGTGAATGTGTACATGTGTGAGCAGAGACATTGAAAGACTGTGGTACTATATCTGTATAGGTATTTGCTTATTTTTGTAGGCTTAGAGTAAGCTTTAGTTGAAACTGTGTGCATGGTTGTGTATGTGTGTTTGTAAGTGCATGTAGGATGGGGCCTTAGGGGCAGGACTCAGCAATGGATTGTGTGTATGACTTTGTGTGGGTGTTAGAGTGGTCACCAGGGTGCCATAAAGGCTAGCCAATGCATAGCTGTTCTGACCCAAATCATGTTAAGAAAAAATGTGTATAGCTGCATTTCTACAAGGAACCATTTGACATCCCACCTTCTTCTCTCTCTCTCTCTCTCTCTCTCTCTCTCTCTCTCTCTCTTTCTCACACACAATTACCAGAAACCCGTAACCCACCCTTTACCAACCTCCTTCAGCCTACTCTGCACACACACAGCTCATTTGTACATGTGTATATCTAAAGCCACAGCATTTGTGGCAGCATAACAACTTATAGAAAATAATCACTCAGACACAAATGCAATATTATGCAATAAATTATTATTTGTTATGGTTTAGTGTTATTAAATTTTGAGTCTGGTAATTTATTATGACTTAAATCCTGTACAATTCAGGTGGCTTTATGCAGGCTCATAAACCACAACTGCTCAGCTGTATAAATGAGATAAATAACATCTACCAAATGATATCAATATAAATGTTAAAATGATAAAGTTACAGGAGGTACTGGGAGCAAGCATACCAGCGTAATGTTTTCCTTTCTGTAATACCTACCTCACCCACTTCAACTCTTTTATTTAGCTTAATAGATAATGTGGTTGTGTTGAAGCAGGTAAAACACAAAAATGAGCAAGACCTGTGTCCTAGTGACTGTTTCTATTTACTATGTGGTCCTTCTTTCGTGTGTGTTTTTGTCTGTGAGTGGTAAAGAAATAAAAAGAACAAGTAAAAAAAATTAAAACAATGTAGGTTATTTAGCAAATCAGTGAAGTTTAAGTGAGTGTTTACAATGTGTGTATAAGTGAGTGGGTATGTGTATGGCTGTGTGTTTGTGTGTGAGTGAAATCTTTTGCACTGCTTTCTTAGTGGACCTGAAATCTCTACCAGAGCCAAACCAGCCAACTATTACTCAGCAGGATTCTGTCTCCATCAGTGTGCTTGCACATGCCTGAAGTTATATATAAAGTATAATTGAGTGTGTGTGTGTGTGTGTGTGTGTATAAACATGAGTCTACATTTAAAGCCTAATTTTGTGTGTGTTAAATACACTATATTTAAAACCTAATTGTTGTTGTGGAGACTCTGTTTACCTTCTCTGGAGCCATGTGGCATGTCAGTCAAGGGATACACCACACACTCTTGCTCTCTCTCACCCTCTCTCTGTCCCACACACACACATGTTTAGATACCATCCTATTTCCACATATGCTCTCTCATGTGTATTGCCCAAGTGTGCTATATGTTTTCACTTGACCACATTTGTTACAAACAAACTTAGTTTCTTACACACATATACACGCTGATGCACATACACATCAGTTTTCAAATCCCTGCCCTCATGTATTTAAAATTTTCCAAATAGCTGCTCTGACCACAGAATAGTTTCCCTGACTTTGTGGCAAACAAAAAAATTGAAGCTTTCGTTTTTTAAGATAATTGCTTTGTTCAAAAGGAGTCTCCTGCTCCATTATGAATCTGTCTCATCTCTAGGACTAGAAGAATATTACTTTTTATTAGCTGGGTCTCACTGGAGCATAGAATGTCACAAAGACTAAAAATTTTAACCCTGTGCCTTACTACTGACTGTGGGGTCAAAAGCATCTGTCACAGAAATCTGAACAATTTTGTCAAAATGTTAGTTATAGCATACACATACAAGAGGGCATCAGACTTCTGAAAAGTAGTTAGCCTGCAAAATAAACATAGCATTCCTTCAAAAATAATTTAAACAACAACAAGTGATATTGTTATAGTAAGCTTATTTAGTGCAAATGATCAATAATGCAACTGTGTCAGAGGAGATTTGGCACAATTTTAAAACTGTATGTAGTTTTACTCTTTCTGCTTCATCTTACTACTAAACACGCTCTAAACTTAAGCAGGGGATCTGTAGCAACCACTCTCGGAGAAACCTCTCCAAAGTCTTGAGAGACGAACAATTTATTATTATTTTTATAAATTATTTTTTTTTAAAACTCATATTTATTATAATTTGATAGTAATGGATGAATGCAGATCTCTAAAAGTAAAAGTCACTCAAAAATGTACTCAAGTAAATGAAACAGTATATGTAATTCGTTACTGCCTACCTCTGACACTACGCCACTTCCTCAAAAGTCAACTGTTTTATTGAGCGCCACTGTATTGTTTGCTATTCTGGTTGTATGTTATGATCTCTTAACTGTTTCTTGGATTAAATTTTTTCATTCTTGATTTAAGTTTGTTGGTGGCTCATTAGATAGTTTTTGATCATTTCCTGTTTCCTGACCATGCGATTGCTATTAATTTTAAATAGTTTAATGAACTCTTCTGCCGTATGAACTCTAATATAACTAATAGCCCAAACAAGGGAGTTCTTATACTTTGCCTACACAAAATCGAGTTATTACAATTTCAATCAGCTATTTGATATCAAGCTGAGGCCCTATATAACGCCTTCGTCTAACAAGCACAGGAGGGTGCCCTTGCCAAAATACTGGCGATTCCGGTTCCGGTTCCGATTCCAGCCACTTCTGAACCTTTAGAACCTTTATATAATATAGAGCAATATATCTGCATCTCCTTTAGGGGGCCTGCCTCTCAGGTTACGCTGGCTTTTTCCTGATGCAGCCTCCACCCTTTTCAAACTAGCCGGCACTTACATGGCAGCAGTCATGTTAAAGATTAAGCTTGACTTTATTTTATTTAATTACTGATAATAGCACAATCACTAAAAAGGTTACTGGGAAACAGGTTAGCTATGGTTGCACATGTATTATTTAGCAGCAGCATGTATTAAGTAATGTTTAGCAGATGATAATCTGTTACTTTAAATATGAAGAGTGTAGCGTAGGTGAAGATCCTCAGCGGTAACCTTTTCTAATACTTACCTTTAAAATTCTTGATGGGAGTCCTGATGCTGGGCCCAGGTCCCTCCCCCAAGGGGCAGGGGGCCCTACGGAGATCACATCCTGCCAACTTGGGGGTAGCATGTGAAGACTTACCTAAGGGCTGATAAGAGGCGGTACGACATAGGGTAGGCCCTGGGGTGGACTCTGTACTAGGGGAGACAGCCATAACTGGGGACACGGCTGTAGAACCAATGACAATAGGTTGCCACTGCACACAAACGTGATGGACCTACCACATCCAAAAACCACAGCCGAGAAGACATGAAAAATTCCAGCCGAAAAGGCGCCCTTCCGAGGAAAAAAACTGCGATGTCGCTTTTTCTATGAGGCAGCTGCTGCTGTTCGCTTACTGCGAAGTCGCTCCGAAAAACAAAACTATGAGCAGAATCACGGCTGGTCTATTTATACCCGGAAGTCTGGGGCGTGACTGGCTATTCATTTCCTGCTCATCCAATTTCACTGGCCTTTTCAAAACAAATCAAAGGTACTTCGGGCTCCAATATGTGACCACCTAGTGTCGTCACTCGACACAAAGTTGGAGTAAACAACAGAAATGAAACTAACAATAAAATGACAAATAAGTAAATAAAGTAGAATTTTGCAATAGAATGGAATTGCGTTACAACTGCAGTGTAAATTAAATAAATAATAATATAATGTAGTGAAGTACACAATGTGAGTGCAGAATTTAGAATGATAGTAATTATTCCTATTTAACTATGTCAAAATGTTGATATATTTAATTGTTTTGGGTAGGTTGTAAGTTAATACATATTTCCAGTGCAAATGCTTATTTTAACAAGGTTTCTTATTTTTCTTTCCCATAAATAAACAGAATCAACAGAAAAGTTAATTTTAAAAGCTCAAGTAAACCAAAAGTAAACCCTATCTTAAATTAAATTTAACAGTTGTGTGACGATCTATGTCATCTTAAAATAAAATCAGTGGACATACAATTAAATCTAACTTAAGCTAAATTACACAAACTATTATGCATCGCAAATGTGTAAGCACACTGAACAACTGCACTCTCAGCTAATATCTATTTTAGCTGTCAACTCAGGCTCCTAATCAGCATTGTTACTGTCGTTTATCACTGTGAACTGCCTTGGGATTGGCACTCTTGTGTGAAGAAAGACGATTGATTCGTATCCTGTGTCTAAGGCCAAGTCTCTATCCTAACACTGCCGGTTACAAGTTCAAAGGAAGTTAACAGGGAGATGAGTCTCATCTGGTGACTTCAGATAGACATCTGGGTACCCTGGGAAAATTTCTAAACTTACAGAAATGCATTAAGAATGATTTTTACTCCTGTATTGTTGTATTCTTTATGCATTTGGATTATAAAAACTCTGGATTATAATCTGGCTGTGAAACTAAATTTTATCCTATATAGCAATTGTCTCTGCATTTTAAAATAAAAGTGTATATTATTCTTAGAAACGGGACTAAAACACAAAAATTCAACTGTATATATCTGCCCTCAGACTAAAATCTTTGGATGCCATTTTCAAATGCTGCTTCAAAACAATTTGACTATAAACTGGCTTACAATTCAAAGCATCCTACTTGCACTAAGAACTACACAAAACTGTATGGTGTTTTTTGTGTTATTTTGTGTCCACAGTAGTGTATTAAGCTATCTTTTAGTGTATTGCAGTGGCCTGCAGTCAGGGCCAGCAAGGCCTTCTCTGCTTGCCTAAACACTATCAGAAGCTGACCTACATTTAAAACCCTAAATTTTAATATTTGTTCCATTAAATTGTATTAATTTATTCGCAACAGTTTCTCTTTATTCCATAGCGGGGTTTTTTGGCTGCACTGCTTCTAGTGCATGCATGTGGATGTTAGATTTTTTGTTCAATCAGATTTCAGTTTCTATGTGCTGCCATGTTAATATAATCCGAAGCCTTCAGAATCAGCAGTGGTGGCCTATGTCACTTAAAAATATTAGTAGTGGCAGATTGCTAATTGGTTAATATTATTAAAGCCCTTTTCTCTGGTTCTCTGATTGGTTGATCAGAGTAAATTCTTACAGCCTAACACAAACTAGCAAAACTCGTCTGTACAGTTGATTTACATTTTTTATGTTTTTAAGGCATACTTTTCCGGAAAAGTTGGACATCGTGAGGAGAGGTCGGCAACAATGAAGCTAACTAGCATGCCTGGAAAAAAGTTTGTTCAGTTAGACCTCTAGGTAGCGCTGGATTACAGCCTTTACGTGTATTATATATTTTATTAAATTCTTTATGTTTTTGTGATGTTATATTAATATTAAGATAAATATTGATTCTGAACTGCTCCAGGTAATGTATTTGGCACAGTTGCAGTTGTAGTGTAGAGGTTTGGAGTCCTAAAAGCATTTTTTGCTTTAATAAAAATTGGTTTTCATCATCAATAAGTGCAATGTCTCTCTTTCTGTAGTGCCACTACATGTTATATTGTGTTTTTGTATAGTAATTATAGTTTCTATAATTGCGATGTAATAGTGGTGGTATTAAGAGGTGTATCAGTCGGGTAGGTCCCCACTAAGGGCCCTAGGTACCAAATGCACGGCCTGCCTCTGGTGTATTTTAATTTTGGTTTGCATAGTCTGTTATGCACTGTTTTGTTATCATATGTCTTAAACCGTTTGCACACATGTACTTTATGTAAAACTGTTCATTTGCTTTTATTTTATAGCTGTGTTGTTCAATTTATCTTTTTGTTTAATTTCACTAAATTCTGCACCAATCATATACGGTCAAAAATAAAGTTATATACTGACTGTACAGTATAGCTATTGAAATCTGAGTTGGGATCATACTTGCCAAGTTAATTCACCAGAAGGTCTGATCATTTGTGTCTCTGACCAACCAATCAAACAATATGTCTTAAAGTTGTGAACACATCGTGCAGATGAATGAGCTGAAAGAAGATTTATTTTGGCTAGATGCCTAAGCTTTACTGCAGGAGAATTCGAACAGTAGAACATGAAATGTGTTTTGACTTAATTTAAAATAGAGGACTGGAACTTAATAAATAGCCTTTACTATATATTTACTGTGAATTTCTTATTAATGTGTCATCCAATTGTTACTGGAAGTAAGTTTTTGCACTGGAAAGAGGTTATGATTCATGCCACTTCTTATAACAGCCTCCATATCATCATTTTCAGATAAACAGCAGCTGAAGTGGTGACATGATGCCTAGGCTTCAGGTAAACAATGCTGGCCTGATTATTGATGACTTTTTATATTCATTATATAATACAAATGTTTGTGTGTGTGTGTGTAACAACCAAATTTACTGTTTTAATGAATGTTTTATGTTGTCGTTTCTAATGCATTTGTAAAGCTGCTCGTGTGTGTGTGTGTGTGTGTGTGCAGGGCGGGGGGCTCAGGGGGGTAACCAGTGTAGTGGCAATGAGGTGATTTCCAAACACATGGCATTCTATCCATTAACACATTTTCCATCTGGACCACTTTAAAACTGATACAGACAGATAAACATAGCAAGTACACAAAAACAGCATATTTACTCATATGATCATAAAAGAAATAAAAGTTTTTTCTTTTATGTATGTGTGTGAGTAAATTTTCAAACATACATCCTCCCCATGTGTTAAATAAAGAAATAAAGATGAGAAAGTAGTGAAGTCCTCTTTTCACTAGCCGCTGAGTCTGGACTCTTTGCCAAATTTCCGCTGTGGTGTAGGTGTGGTGCCTCGACTCTCCTCATTCTCTCTCCATCTCTCTCTATTACACACACACACACACACACACACTTATAAACCTAGACAATCAGACGGTGGTGAAGAGGGGGTCCTGCTACTCTCCACAGACAGGAGACGAAAAAATTCACAAATATATATATTATATATACAGTTTAAAAGCAATAATTGGTTTGGAGGACTTTTTGTCTTACGAATATTTATTCTTATCTTTTTTAGCACTCTCTCTTTTGTCTCTTTATCCCTCTATACCTCTCTTCCTTTTAGTCGCTCTGTTTGATCTTATCAGTACCAATAAAGGCAGTCAGTAGGAACATCCCTGACTTCCTGCTTCTTGAGGTATGGGTGGAGAAATGTTAGTTCAGATTCAGGACAGACAGCATACACACACATAACTTCACTGACAATAATGCCCATGGGGAAACATGGAGCAGACAGCTAGGCGAAGGTTTCTGTCATGTATCCAACTTTCATCATCTGAGAAAAAGAAAAAGGACATAGGACGTCACTAAGCATACTCCTGTATGTGCCCCTGTTATTTCCCACACCTCCCTTGCCAGTAGAACATGTGTATTGCACAGTTGTCCAGCTATTAAATATAAATTATTTTAAAGATATGTTGATTATCAGTTAAATATTTACAAATCAACTGAAACACTAACTCATACACACACATATAAAGAGAGTAAAAGAAAGAGAAAAAATAGATATTTAACATATATTAGATGACATCTGCATATAAGATTTTTTGTTTAATTACGGCAATCACCCTCAAAACCACCCACCCACCCTCACCCTCCCTCATCCTCCCTCACCCTCCCTCACCCTCAGCACTGGAGCACCCAAATAGTTGCGTTCTGAGTCCCCTGCTGTATTCACTGCACACTTATGACTGTGTGGCCACAGTCCACCACCATCGCCAAGTTTGCTGACGACATTGCCGTAATGGGTATGATCTCCATGATCTAGAGGAGATTAGACACCTGAAAACATGGTGCCAGGCCAACAATTTTCTTCTGAACATTAGTAAGACAAAGAAGTTGATAATGGACTTCAGCACAAAGCAGGAAAGGAACACCAGCTGCTTACAATCAACGGGACCCCAGTAAAGAGAACAGTTTCTGGTACCTAGGTGTTTAATTCATGCAGGCCCTGTCACATCAACATTGTGGTGAAGAAGGCCCGGCAGTATCTATACCACCTTAGACATTTAAAAGACTATAAATTATCACCTTATATTCTAAGGACTATCTACACCTACAGCCATTAAAAGCATCCTGACAGGAAACATCACAACCTCATTTGGTAACAGCACCAAACATGACATGCGAGCTCGACGGAGAGTGGTGGGATCAGCCGATCGTACAATCTGCACCGAACTCCCTGACATGGAGTCTACCCACAGCAAGCAGTGCTGGACCAGGGTCAGGAGGATAGTGAAGGACCTTAGTCATCTCAACAACAAACTCTTTTCTCTGTTGCGGTCAGAGAAGCAAACACAAAAAGAAGGAGCTTCTTTCAGCAGGTTATTCAGGTCCTCAACCAGGAGAGCAACTGAAACTGGGACTCTTGTGGGCTCACACACACACACACACACACACACACACACACACACACACACACAAAAGAGACCATGCACATCCCACTACACACACAACCGCACTTTATATTACACTAAATTTACTTTATATATACACACAGTTATTTACAATACACACAGTATATTTAAATTTTAATTTAATTTAATTCTATATTTTATTGCATTTTTTTCTGTATATTTTGATGTAATTTAGTGTTTTAATTCAGAGCCATAAAGAACATTTCACTATACTGTATGTTGTACTGTGTATAATCAAGTATGTAATAAATAAAATTTAAATTTAAATAAACAAACATGGAAAACATCTACAGCATGAAAACAGAAACAGTATCACAGTTTCCCTCCGGTGGCCTGGCAGGGCAATGCACCCTGCAAGCCTGACAGAGACCTGACACTTGCATGTGTGGTTGCAGTTACTTTACCATGTCACTGTCACTGCACTATTTAGTATTTTCTACCTAGCTGTCAAGCTAATTTATTATGCTAGTAAATCAGTTTTGCCCACATTAAAATGGGTACAAGAAAAAAATTAAAAATTATTTATCAAAAAATGAAATAATTTTGTGTTTTAAAGCATATTGTCATTAAATCTTAACCGGGGTATGTGATTATAAGTTTATAACTCACTGTAAATCTTTTCATATAGCACTATTAGCTTTATATAGCATTATTAGCTATAATAATCTTTTTAATATTTATATGTTAATTATGTATAACTATTACATATTAAATGTTAATTTGTTTTTTATTGAAAATGATGTTTTAAAAAAAAACTTACCTGAAAAAAATTATTAAATAACAGCCCAATATAAACTATTAAAAAGCCCATATTTGACAATGTCTATTTAAATGCACGGTTGAATTCAATTCAAATTTGTATAGCGCTTTTAACAATAGGGTCTTTTTACAAAATATTACTATTAAGAAATTATTTACATTAATTTAAGAAAAAAACAGCAGACTTATTAGTTAAAAATATACAGAACAAAAATTTATAGTAAGATAAAGAATCCAGAACATTTATGTGTTTAAAAAAAATACAGATTAAGAATATAGTAAAAGACAATGTTGTAAGATCATATGCTATACATCTCTTTATGAATGTAGTTATGAAACTGAAAACTGCTGATATAATGCTCAGTTGGGGGAATGTTGGCTGCCTGAATAAACTGCATAGGTGTGGAGACATCAAGAACACTAATTTGTGGTTTCCACATGGAGACAGGCTTAGCACTCACAGTTCACTAACAAGCCACATGTTCAGCTTTCCCTTGGAATCAAATTCATGGGAATGTTTTGCATTCATCACAGACAAGAGGTTATTACTCTATCTTCCTATACATACATAAATTCTCTAAAATATAAGTGTATGGGCGTCTACAAGTCTACATGTTTGTGTGAGGGTGTGTGTGGTCGTGCCTATTTTAACTGTGTATGAGCTGAAGAGTGGTTTTGTTCTTGATTTCTTGAAGATTTTGAAATAAGAAATGGAATTTAAACATACACAGCCACACAATCTGAGCCAGTATCTTGCCAAGTCTAACTTAAAGTATTAAAATATATCAAGCTGAAAAAAAACAAATGATAGGCACAGAGGTACTCAACTGGAACTATTAAATTATACAACCTATTTTTTGGAGGAGCAAAATGTTAAGAAATCTGGAAAATTCATTGCTTGCTTTAGTGTATATTTTCTAGTTGTGCTTTCCAATTTAAGTTATGTTCAATAAAAATAACTTAAACTTGGTGTTAATGTTGGTATTGTTTTCAAAAAGCAAAATGGTTTGTGTTCACCTGGCCATAAAACTCATATGCCTTTTTTGAAAATCCCATTTCAAATGTAGTCCCCTTTTTACTGCTATAAATTGCTCCACTTTTTGGGCATTGATGTCAGGTGAGAAGATCTGGTGATTTGGTGGACGCCCTTATCCAGAGTGACTTACATTTATCTCTTTTTTTTGTACAATCTTCAGGTTGGTAGTCCAACACCTTAACCATGAGCCACCACTTCCCCCACTTCATGGTTAAAATGCCACTTCTGACAATGCCTCTTGTGCACAGGGCTAAAAAAAAAAGTATGTAGCGGTAAAAAAAAAACTGTGGTGGTCATCAGGGCATTTTACTGTAAGAAAAGTTTTTCAGGACAAGTTTACGTTAAAGTACAGATGCCGCATCTACAATGGATGCGGCATTTACAGCGCATGTATCAAGTGACCGAATTCCAATTTTTTTTCTCGAATGTAGCACAGATCGGATATGACCAACAATTGTGTAAGCAGTAAAATAATGTATTTAAATATTTTCAAATCGCATTCAGGACTAATTCGTGGGTGAAAATAAATTGGATATGAATCGAATACATGCATTAACGCCTGCCATGTAAGCAGATAGATTAGATTTTCATCTGTCAATTCAGGTTAAACGCCACTAAATAAGCAACGGTGGTGTATGACGTCAACTCAGGAGGACACCAACATACATAACAGCAACTGTGTATTTTGTGTAACCAAAAGAAATTGAGGTTTAAAGCAAGAACAAAATGTGTTCCAATACTTTTTATACTATTCAAACAGGAAAGTTTCAAATAAGCAATTATTTTTACCTTTTGAAATGCATTCCACCTCCCTGTCCTGTTTCTGATTTCACATATATTTCTCTTTTAAAAGATTTAAGATTGATACTTGGACACAATGGATTAATACTAATGTTTTTTTGTAATTTATTTGTGAAAGGTTATCATTAGAATGTTCCACTAACAAAAAATCTTTGTAATTAAAAAAACTGTTACTTAATGCATTAACAAGTAGGTAATAAATGTTTATCACAAGTGGTTCCAATTCATTCTAAATTTTAGTTTTAAAGAAATAAAAGTGTGTTATCCATATACCTTTTGTCATTAAATATAATGATTGTGTAAAAAAATGTCTGTAAATATAATTATTAAACTCAATCCCCTGAAGAACTTGCCTTTTAGAGGAAATGTGTATTTTAGATTTTATATTCTAATCTTTAATTGTGATTCAGTACTTTCACTGTTTGCTCTTTTGTGTTATTAAAAGACATTACGTTATATAGTCATTTGCCTCCATGAGATTCAGTAGGTCAGTAGAGAAAATGCAATCAATGTAGAAATAAAAATCTTATTAAGCCCCATATGATATTTATCATAAAACACAAAATCATGTTATTATGCAGTATACATGTGCAGTGACTAGATATGTTAGGTACTATTTCTTTTTTTATCAAGGTTAACACTAATGAAGTTCTGTGTCCTGTGTTGACCCCTCTTCAACCACCACCCTGTACTTAGATCCCAGCAGGGGGCTATGCGTGTGTGTGTGTGTGTGTTCATATGTGCAAGCGTGAGAGATTTAAAGTGGTTGTATAAGTGTGTATGTGAGTGTAAACTCAGAACTACAGTAAAACAATGGCCCTCTCAGATTACATCTCTGTGTCTGTGAAGGTTGCTGGGGAGATGGTTGTGAGGGAGGCGGGACATCCGGTGTTAACCAGCTATCTGATTGGATAAGGCCACTTATATATCTACAACACAGGGCCATCAAAGCTCACTACAGCGTTCAAATTTGAAGACACTCAGCTTGCTTGGACAGCAGGAGCTACTGAGTACTGGCATCCATTTTTGGGAATTTATTTTTCTTTTCTAACAACATAAGATTTTTTTGGCATTATTTCTCTTTTCTAATTATTTTGCTGGAACAAACAACTAGAAAAGTTAATAAAAGTCCTGCAATCGGCTTTAATTAAGCAAACTTTGTGTCATCATCACAAGGTGGTCTTTGCTGGAATGAATATATCTGAGTCTAGTTATTGTTCAGAGGCCAGCACTCAGCTCAGCCAGGTTGTGGAGTGTGGAGCATGGGTCACTTCCTCAACTTCCAGCCCAGTAGGCCCTGAGCGAAGCCGTAGGTTTAATCATGAAGCAGGTGGAGTGAAGGAGAGAAGAACAGGAAGCCCAGATTCAAACCAAGCAAGTGAAGGAAAGTGCGGGGCTGAGCCAAGGATCCGCAGGCCCATGAATGCTTTTATGGTGTGGGCTAAGGATGAACGCAAGCGCTTGGCATTGCAAAATCCAGATCTGCATAATGCAGTGCTAAGCAAAATGCTAGGTAAGACTTTATCTGGATTTTTTTACATCTGCATGACACCTAATGAGACCCTGATTTGGGATTTCATGCAATTTCTCTATCTAAGCATTCTGGTGTTTAGCTCATTAAATAATAGGTAACTTCAAATTTTAAATTGAATGTTAACTTCTAAAAGATTTAGATCAGATTCAAAAGCTACCTAGATTACGTTTTAGTAGTTAAACTACATATAGTAAATATACTCATATTTACCTCTTCTACAGTATCGTTTTAAGTCTTGCTTACCCGCTGCACAAATAATTGCACAAACATTTTGTTCAGGATTCTTGTTTCACAAGCTGAGTTTAGGACAGTCATATGGAATAGGTTGATTATTCTCTCATGGTTTCTGCGGTTTTGAGTCTATTGTCATTACTTGTGTTTGTGCATGTGCTCAGAAGTTTGGATAGTTACAGATGATTGAAGGTTTGTAAATATGTTGAAATATTCATATGTTGAAAGTTCATTACATTCTCGAAACAAGAGAAAACAGAAACAAATGACCACAGTAATGTTGACTGTCTGCAAAGCCATGCTGTGAAATATTACACAGCAGATTTCTAGTAAATGTAATGATTACCTTGTTAATGAAAAAATGTTCAATTTCCTCTTAGCTGAATATCAGCCTGGAGCAGACAGCCTGAAGCCTACAAGAAGATAATTGTCTGTAGTTACTGACCTGTAAATAATTCTACTATTATAGAGTGTAGACATACTGAGAAAAATAAATGGCCATATGTAGGGATTTAATAATTTCCTCTAAAACAGTGTAATCCAAAAGTGCTGTTATTACTGTTTTAAACAAGGATGTGTTTCATACAGACCAATAAATTAACTTCAGTTTACTGTTACAATAATTACAATATATTTATACTAGAATAATTATTAATTAATTTAACTATAACAAAATAATATTAAGAACAATGTAACACAAGCACTCTTGTATTTTAGGCCAGTCCTGGAAGGCTCTAAGTACACTGGACAAGCATCCCTTTGTAGAAGAAGCCGAACGTCTCCGGCTGCAACATCTCCATGACCATCCCAACTACAAATACCGGCCTCGACGCAAAAAGCAACCAAAAAAGATAAAGCGTGTGGAGTCTGGCCTGCTTCTCCATGGTCTAGGTGGATGCACTGGGAGTGGAGGTGCCTACCACCAGCACCCTCATCCTCACCATCTTGGCATGGCACCTTTGGGCCATTTCCAAGATCTTCACCCAGGAGCCTGTGCACAGGATTTGGAGATTTATGGCCTCCCTACACCTGAGATGTCTCCTCTAGATGTGCTGGAGGAGGGCGGAGGAGACTCTGTCTTCTTTCCCCCTCACATGCAAGATAATGTAGGTTTGGCACCTTGGGTCAACTACCAGCAACAGCAAAGCCAAAGCCACCATGCTAACCATCATCTCCAGAATATCCACTCTTTTCACCAAGCCCTCCCCCACCTCAACCAGAAACAAGTTCCAGGTTGCATGCAGGAGAAATGCTCTGAACCTACAAATGCTCACAATATTTTTACTTCCCATTCCCCAGAACAGGCCAAGGTCCCACAACCTTCTAGTGTTCCACTCCAAAGTGTTTACTACGGGCAGATTTATGGACATACCCCACAACAGCATTTTACCTCTCAACTTGGCCAACTTTCTCCCCCTCCAGAATCTTCCACCCCAGTTTCTTCCTCCTCTGCCCCCCAGATTTCACCACCTTCCCTGGACAACAATGACCATCTAGGACCTTCTGTAGACTTCTGGAGTGAAATGGACCATCATGAGTTTGAGCAGTATTTATGTGCCAGCAGGACGCGAGTACACAGGAGCAGCGAGTGTGAAGAGAGTAACACGCTCATATCGGCTTTGTCGGACGCCAGCAACGCTGTTTACTACAGTGCCTGTATTACGGGATAAAGACTCTAGTTTATAATCAGGTGTATATGATTATTTTTTTGTACAAAATCATCAGCTTATTTGATTAACTGTTTTGTCTGATTATAGTCATAATAATGTGTACATTACCAACTACAAAAGCTTTCCAGTAAACCTCTTTTTTAAGGCTTTATCATTTTTTTGAAGTCAACAGTCAGTTTGTAAACAGTTAGCAAATTTTATTCAGCATCAGTTTTTTATATTTACTAGTTACACTAATGTTCATATCAAATAATGCTCCTAAAGCAGGGACAATAAGAATGTGAATGTTTTATTTTCTCAGAGGTTTTTGTACTTTTTGCTTTATATTTATGTATATATGTTTGTGTATAAATTGTTGAAAAGAAAATCTTGTTTGCACTGGGTCTGAATGTTTTTGAAGTCAAGTTCGTCACCTTTATTTATATAGTGCTAAAACAATAGAGATTGTGTCAAAGCAGCTTTACAGAATCAAAAAGTAGATAAGTGTCTTAATACAAGGATACAAGAACAATAGTAAACATTCAGTTCAGTTTAACTAGTATCTGTAAATTAAGAGTCCCCAACTAAGCAAGGTGGAGGCAACAGCGGCAAGATACCAAAACTCCATCGGTAACAAAATGGAGAAAAAAAATCCTGGGAGAAAACAGGCTCAGTCGTGCAGATTGTGCAGATTCTGCTTCCTGTGGTCTTGTCCGGATGGCCGTCTAGAAGATAAGGTCTTCACCAGGGATCTGTCTCTAGGGCTCATTGTCTCTAGGTGTTGATCCAGAATGTGGGCTTGATATGGTTTGAATCTGGTAGCGACAATGACTTCGGAATAAGAAAGAAACAGACTAAAATTACCGTAAATGCCATTCTTCTTATGATGTAAAACTCAAAACTTCTTACTTACTTCTGCATTTGATATCTCTCAAGCAAATAAAGTCATGTTCATAAAAGAGACCATAAAGTCATCTCTGGAATTTGGATCTCTTAAAGACTGTAATTTATTGTGTATTTTCTTGCTGTATGACTGACAGGTCATTTAGTATATATGTATTTTATTAATTCTTTGTAAATTGATTCTGTAATTCTCAGGGTGAGCATTTGGGAGACATGTTGAGTTAGTAATAACTTTCCAACTTTTGGTAGAAATTATCTTCAAATAGAAGTGCTTTCAATAAAAAAGTAACTTAGCCATTTAATCTAAACAAGTAATTGGAAACACACAGTTCATTTCATAAAAATTTTCCCCCACACTGACAAGGACATTTACACGTGAATAGTTTTAAGAGTGATCAAAATTCGTATTTGTATGTATTGCGCAAATTAAATATTTCTTTAAATAAAGGCCTAAAGCATAAGTGACTTATGAATTCTTGTATCTGTGATACATTTTTAAAGGATTGTTACTTAGACTCTACTGATGTCAATGGTGACATTAGTTGTCCTAAGACGGAGAGAAAAAGAATAGTCATGTTTAAAAGCCCTAACATTTACCCCACTCCTCTTCACTCCTTTCCTCTCCATCTGATTTTCTGATCACCCACAAAATGAGTTTGGCTCTTGGAGCTAAACCACTAACAAAAATAAAATGCTTTTGGCCAAAAAGAACAAAACTTCAACTCCATATTTTGTTTTGACTTTATTTTACACACTGACTGTATTTAGTTGTACTGTTTTAGCTTACTTTTTTAGTTTCTTGTATTTTTTATGGTGTTGTTGTTGTTGTTAAAAACAAAGATTGGACATCATTTCACTGCATGATTTTGTATGTGAGAAACAAACTTTTTATTTGAATATAAATTAGAAATAATATCAAAAACGTTTTTCTATTATAGAATTGTACAATACACACTTTGAATTATTAAGAAACTGTAAAGATAAATTGCCCTAAACATCCTTTAGTTATATTTCCAATGGCCAATAATATGCACCAGTTTTTGGACACTTTTTTTAGGGTGAATGAAATAATGTTGATGAATGACTCTTTGATTTCAAGCTTAAGGGGGTTCACCTGATAAGGGGCAAAAACTCACTCACCATTTAATTAGTGATGAATTTAGAAAGCTTATAAAAACAAAGGAGGATCCAGTGGAAAGTGGGGAAGTGTAGATAGCTGGAAAATGTGTGAGATGTACAACCATAATTTCTATCTTAGTGGGGACTAAATATCCCAATGGGGATAGAGACAAATAACAGGTTTGGCATTGTACGAATTTAACCTTTTCCTTTTAAGCTTTACTTCATGTGGGGATTAATGTTAGGTGAAGGCATGCAGTATTAATTAAGGCAATAGTTCTTGATGTAATAGTGAGCCAAATTTGTGTGTTTTTAGTCCAGCGAAAATATGTAAAAGGGAAGAAGTACAAACAGTTTACTCTTTGACTAGCAGAAAATTACATTGTTTAAGTCGACTGATTTTTTCAAAGTCATCTTAAATTAGCAAATTGTTCTTAACCTTTTGATGCTTAGGAAAATCTAACAAGAAAGCTGTTGCTTTAAAGAGCAGTTTTGTTTTGTTCTGTGTCTGATTCACAGAGAGGACAAATCAGTGCATGATGTGGCAGCAAGTAGATTTTTTGTCACTTTGCCATGTCTCTCATTGTTTAAAGTTTATTGCACAGCTGTGGGTTCATGAATGCATGAGTGAATCATTTGGGCATGTATTCAAATCAAACTGAGAATAAAAACCTTTTCAATTTCTTACTTTCAATTGCATGTAATACATAAATTCACTATTATAGAAACATCATTATTAGCTTATTTTTTAGTCAGATAAAATTCTTTAAATTTACAGACATCTTGACATTTACACACTTTTTTATCCCTATCTGTCTTCTCCAGCAGTTATTTTCTTTACTAGAGTTGGCCAGAAACTTCAAGAACCCATAAAAACCTGTTTCACATTCTTAATGATAAAGGAACTTGAGATCTTTAATGCAGCATTATGTTATGAGTAGTACTTATCATTTACCATTGCAGATGGACTGACTTTACATCTGAGCATAATGGAGTGATAAAAAAAAAAATTGACATAGGAAAATGAAGATCTGTGCTATGCATTTGTGTGTATTTAAATTTACAGTAAATTTGTAGAACTGTTAAAGTGTGTGTGTGTGTGTGTGTGTGAGAGAGAGAGAGAGTTAATGTGTGAGTTTTGACATTAGGTGTGTAGGGTCACATATCCTAACATATTTGGGTGTTTCGTTATTGCAGCTGAGTATGTCTCTGTGTGGATCTGTGCACATGTCCTCACCAGACAGCTTCAGCTTTTCCATTAAACTGGACCATGGAACTTCTCCAAAAAACGAATCCAACTAACTTAAAGCATGATGTTATTCCTGTTTTCTTTCTCCTCGTTTTTTCCCTTCTTCTCCTTATCAGGACTTGTGACCACCATACGTACCCTTACTCTTCCGCTCTTCGACAGGAAGCACCTCTTCCTCCCCTTCCTGTGTAAGCGGTAAGACAAAGGGAACTGGTGATGAATGTAAAAGCATGTATATGTGTGTGCAAAGAAAACCCCATGCTACTATAGTAAACCCCTATTGCCATGCTTTCTTCAGCTACAGATGAAAAAAAACAAGGGTCAAAGAGAAGGCCTGGTATAAGAAAGAACATGACTGCTGGAGTTTTTATTAAGAGTCCAACATGGTACAATATTAGTAGTATTTACTAAGGTAGCAATGACAAACTGAAATAAATAAAAACAACCTAGCATGCTCTACAATACCAATATTTCAATTATATTCTAAAAACATCATGTACTAGGGTAATTTTCATGCCTTTTACTTCACACAATAGCCAAATGACAATTGGTTTAACAATTTATAAAAGACAAAGAAACAAAGTTAACCACTGTTTGAAATCATGCTATCATATTCTTAATCTGTTTAAGTTACATTTAGATTTTTTCTCTAATTATAATTTTTAAAATATAAATGCAATATATTTATCAGATGCTTTTATCTAAAGTGATAGCTCAGTTGTTAAGGTGTTGGACTGCTAATTGGAAGATTGGGATTCGATTTCCAGCATCACCAAGTTGCCACTGCTGGGCTTCTGAGTAAGGCCTTTAACCCCCAATTGCTCAGTCCTTATCGCTCTGGATAAGGACAACCGCCCAATGCTAGAAATTTAAATGTAAAGTGACTTGGGAGGAAAACAAACTAAAGGACATATGAAGTAGTGCTATGCTAAAAATGTTTTAATTGCATGCCAAATAAGAAATGTGTGGAGAGTTGAGGTGTAAGATTAGAGTATGATTGGGAAAACTTTGAGGAATTAATTTAGGAGTTAGTTAAGTGTGAAGAAAGATTAGCCATTTTTTAAAGAAAGTTACAGATTCTGCAGTTCATATTAAGGGTGGAAGTTTTATCCACCCAAGGAACAGTCAGTTTTAAATTTCTGGAAAGTTTAACATTATAGCAACAGCTCTGCAGCTCACTGTCCTTTATATTTTCTCTATCTAAATATGATTTTAAAAGTTAACCCCTCTGTTTTAAAGGTGTTAAAATTAGAGCTTTATCTCTAGCTTCTACAAACAACAGGTATAACGTTTCCATCCAGAGACTGAATTAGGTCCCATGGCTTCTCGTCACACACACATCTGCTGAAGAATCAAGTTTAAAACTTGTGATCTCAGTTTGAAACATTTGGAGATGGCAAGTCAAAGGAAATTGACTTTTTGTGTGAGTTGTAAATGTATATCATTTAGGAACATACCAGATATTCTTTTTATAATCTATAGTCCCTATTCACATTCCATTATATTCTGAACAAACAAATTAGTGGACTTAATCTGAGTTTAACTCAAACTGAGACCTGAGAATAATTTTGGAAGTCATGAGGGGTCGTTTTCTCCTTGGTTTAATGTAGTTTCCATGACAGTGCCATAATTGTCAGTGCAGCGTCTTGGAGCCGGTCTGTTGACCTAGAGTGACGCCTCTCTAAAGATCAGCAAGTGAGCCAGCAGACAGAACCTCATAAATGCTCACTTCTTTTTTTCTTTTTTTTGTTGGGGGTGGGGGGGGGGGTTGTTTAGGGTGTATTTGTTGTTGCTCATATTTGAGGCTATTTTTTCCCCTTTCACACAATTCTCAGATTTCCATCTTTCTTTCTTCTCCAACATAAAATTGTGCCTTGTTGTGCATAAGTAACCAGCACTTGGCCCCAATAATCACAAATCACCCACATACACACCGAGACAGGGAGATTAATGCTCCTGTCTTGTCGTCTCATTCACTTGGCCACTGCTGGACTTTGCTCAGAGACAGTCCTCCAGACCAGTGACAACCACACACACCCACACAAACACATACACACATCATTTTCCCAGGACCCAAAGTCTCCTAACCCACTGGTGCCATGCGGACGTTGTGAAACTTCCACATGGCTCTGTAAGTGTTTTTGAGTTTTTTTATCCTTTCTTCTGCTGCCATTTATTGGCCATCCATATAATTACAAAAAAAAATGCAAGAGATGTTTTTAGCTCTGTCTGGGATGTAAGAGCAGTACTATTTAATCATTTATTGATCTCTTTTTGTTAAATTTCTGGTTCCCGAAGAGATGTGACTGCCCACTGAAAACTGAGGACAAAAATCTTCTGTTTGAATTAAGTGGTTTTCTCTGGGAGAGAAACAGTCAGAGAGGCCGCAGGAGTGTGGCAAGTGGAGGAGAGCCAAAAGCCAGGGGGTGGAAAGGGAAAGAGTGAAAGATGGACAGAAAAGGACATGAAGAGTAAAGAAAAGAGTAGAAAAAAAATATAACTTTTTTTACAGATGTACTTCTAATTGAGTAAAAATGGTTAAAAATTGATAGTAGAAAAATGTTTTCTGAGAAAAGCCTGTATTTCTTCTTGAGCTTTTTGCCTTTTTTCAGCCTCTGCAATCCGCAAACTTAACTTTAAAGCTGCATTGTCCATTAAAATTGTCCTGCTTCACTTCACTTCTTTTTCTCCTTGCACATGTTGTTTATCAGTATATTCCATTTTTGGCATTTGAAAGGTGAAAAAAATTACTTGTTGAAAAGTTCCTCCCAAAAAATGAAAATGAGAATGTGGGTGAGGGGGCGAGAGTTGCTCTCAAGTCAACTAGCCACATTCAGTCTGGCAGATCAAAACATTTTAGCGTTTCTGATGGAAAGCCAAACATTTCCTATAACCCTTTCCCCTAGTCACTCCTTATTTTCTGTCGTTGAGCAGCATGGGAAGATTTGTTCATTCGGTGACAGTGTGTGGCCAGCTAACTTCACCTCAGCCAACATCCATTTTGTGGCTTATGACCATAAACTACCAGTTTCATAAACTTGTACTAAATCAGGTTCATTTCTATGATATTTCTGATATTTCTATTTTTGCTAGGGCATGAAGTTACATATTTCTGTTCAACTTATTTTAAGGATTTCTTGGGCAATTTTTTTTTGTTTTTTGAGTAGAATGAGAGACAAGAGTTTAGGCAAATTTTGGGTCAGTTCATTATAATGTTGAGACACTTTCTAACAATCTGTTATTAGATAGTTTACTTGGGCCTTTATTAAGAAACAACAGAACAACAATTTTTTTTTTGCTTATTGCTGTATAAGGTTTGAGTTGACCAATGGACTGTGGTCCCTGTTGGACTCTTTTATGATATTATAAACTGTGGATAGTAAAAGCCCTCAATTTTTTGCAGTTTTGTATGACAATTATCTTGGTTGGTACAAATTGGGTCACAATCTATTTTTGCTTACAAACACTAATGCTGTGTACAAAATCGCACAATACATAACTATTTAGCACATTTGAGATTCAGACATACTACTTGCTTTGTTTACTAGCATACTATATAATATGAAAGTTTGCAATTTCAGAAGCAGCGTATGCTTTTTTTATAACCATAATATAGTATTTATAATCTTTATCCCATTTTTAGGGGAAAGTGGTGGTCTACTGGTTAAGGTGTTGAACTGCTAATTGAAATTGGGCTCGATTCCCAGGACCACCGCTGGGCCCCTGAGTAAGGCCCATAATCCCTAATTGCTTAGTTGTATTAAAGAGATAAATGTGACTTCCTCTGGATAAGAGTGTATTCCAAATGCCGTAAATGTAAATTAGGAACTAGCGCACCTGTTACCCTGGCATGGGTATGTACCGTGAGTTGCTAACCGTATGACTTGTGCTATGCTGCCTAAGAGGACAGCTACGTGGCCAGCGCATACTGGCCTATATGAACAACACTGTTATTGTTGTGTACATCAATCAGCAAATGTTATATGCTTCCATCACAAATTGCAAATGGAGAAGGAAGCATCTGACTTTTCACATTCCTACTGTGCTCAACTGTGCGGCCAAAGAGCTCTCATATGCTGTGCATCCAATTGATTGGAGATATTGAATCCAATTGGTCCAGCTGATTTAGAGATGGTTTGGAGGTGCTCAGGTAGAGCGTTCAGGTAGACCAACAGTCGCTCCCTGATGAATTAATCTCAGTAAGGATCTACATTCTCAGAGACAGGGCAGACAGGGTAAGGACTCCATGTCTGGTCCCTGGATGCTTTGTGGCTGCAATCTGACCATGGCCTAGTTGGTGGCAAGACAGTGGTGTCTTGGTCGTCAGTTTCTTCAAAGGGCCTAAGCCAATGTTAAACCTGGCTCTGGTGCTTAAAGCACTTCAGCAGGTCCCATTTGAGCCCCTGCTGTCAGTCCAGCTGGAGTGTTTTTTAGTGAAATTCTGCTCCGGTTTTCCAGACAATCACAAACTACAACACAACTTCACCTGCTTGTAACAGTGACACCTACCAGATGTGCTAAACAACTTCTACGCCCGGTTTGAGTTGCAGAACAACGTGGCAGCGAGGAAGACCACCCCTCCGCCCAGCGACCAGGCGCTCTGTCTAACCACGGCCGATGTGAAGAGAACTTTAAGCAAAGTTAACCCACGGAAGTCTGCTGGACCGGACAACATCCCGGGCAGAGTGCTCAGGGACTGTGCAGGACAACTAGTGGATGTTTTCCCTAACATCTTCAACACTTCCTTGTGCACCGCTGTTGTTCCCACGTGCCTCTACGTACCGCTATTATCGTCTCTGTGCCAAAGAAGACTACCGTCCCGCCACACTCACACCCATCATGATAAAATGCTTCGAAAGGCTTCTCATGAGGCACATTAAGACCCTGCTGCCTCCCACACTGGACAATAAAGACACATGCATACTAATGCTGTTCATAGACTTCAGTTCAGCATTCAACAGAATCATCCCTCAGCATCTGATTGATAAACTGAGCCTGCTGGGCCACCTTTATGTGCAACTGGATCCTGGACTTTCTGACGGGAAAACCTTAGTCAGTCCGGATTGAAAGCAGCATCTCCAGCACCACCACACTGAGCACTGGGGCTCCGTAAGGCTGTGTGCTCAGCCCACTGCTGTTCACACTGCTGACTTATGACTGTGTAGCAATGCACATCTTAAATCACACTGCAATTTCGCCGATGACACGTGGTGGCTCTCGTCAGCAAGAACGACGAGTCAGCATACAGAGAGGAGGTGAAACAGCTAACAGCCTGGTGTTCTCTAAATGTTGACAAAACTACAGAGATATTTGTTGACTTCAAAAGAGCAAAGAGTAACCATTCTTTGCTGAACATCGACAAATCCTCGGTAGAGATCGTCAAGAGCACCAGATTTTTCACTCAACACCAGCTCTATTAGTAAAAAAGCCCAGCAGCGCCTTTGCTTCCTTCGAAGACTGAGGAAAGCCCATCTTCCACCTCTCATCTTGACCATGTTCAACAGAGGGACCATTAAGAGCATTCTGAGCAGCTGCATCCTTGCCTGGTTTGGGAACTGCACTGTTTCTGATCGTAAGACCCTGCAGAGAATAGTGAGAAAAGCTGAGATAACAGACATCTACACCATACGCTGCATCCGCAAATCCAAGAGCATTGTGGAGGACCCCACACAGCCCTCACACACACTTCTCACACTCCTGTCCTCTGAAAAAAGCTACCATAGCATTCGGGCCCTCACAACACGAATGTGTAACAGTTTCTTTCCTCAAGCCATCAGGCTCCTCAACAAACTGAACTGAACTACCTGAACTTACACATATACACACATGCTCAACCCTCAAGCCATCAGGCTGCTCAAAACACAGAACTGAACTACCTCAACTTACACAAACACACACACACACACACACACTTACTCAACAGTAATAGATGGAAACACAAAAATACACTTTTGTTAATCACGGTCACTTTAAATGCTGATTGCACAAATATTTTGCTGCTTATTTACTTGCACATTCCTCTCTTACCTGCACATTTTTATATTCTGGTTGGCGCTATTTGAATGTGCTGTACAGCGTTATGTTCTGTTCTGTATTATCTGTTTTTGCACTGTCTGTTGTAATGTTTGTATTGTTTATTTGCATTGTCTGTTCTGCACTGTTTGCACCAAATTGCACACATGCATTTTATGTGGCTGAGACAATTTATTCTTAGTCTTCAGCTCTGCGTTGTTATGTTCAGTAGCTCTTTGTTGTTTGTTGTTTTGTGTAATTCTGTATTTTTGTAGCACTGTGGGGTCCTGGGAAAACGTTGGGGTTTTTTTTTTTACTGTGTAAAATACTGTTTTTTTCATTTAAAAATAAATTTTCTCAATAAACTAGAGATTTGGCTACACCTGTTAATACAGTTGATGTAAGCAGTGTAATTTGACCAGGATAGCAGCAAATAAGTATTAAAGCGGTTTCACTGACAACAGTGCTCAGCCAGAGAGGCAATTTCACTTATGCAATAAATAGGAGATGAATTTAATGCACATTTTAAAAAAATCTGTTATTTACACAGACAGCATTCATGTTTTATCATAGGCAGTTTGCTGTTTGACCAATTTTAGCAGAATTCTGAGCTTTGTAAAAAAACAAAATAGTAGAAAGTTTAGTAGAGTCCTAGAGATTTTTTCTAAGATCTAAAGGCTGATGTTCTGTTATTTTCATACTGATTACAAAACTCTGAGGTTAATATGTAAAGGCAGTTGCATTTATGTATGCTTGTTTGTGACAGGAGTAATTTTAGATGTTTTGCTCTGGATAAGGGCGTCTGCCAAGTGCTGCAAATGTAAATAGGGTTTACTGTTAAGAATTTTAGGTTTTAAAAATTCAAATTTAATATTTAACATAAGTTTTACAGAACGTTTGAGACAGGTTTTAAACATGTAAATGCCTATAACTTTGTTGTATTTAAATTTATTTTTGTGATGGCATAACTGAGTATGTGTACATTTTTTAATGGCAAAAAAAGGCCAGTTTGTTTATAATTTGTGAGGCAGTACACATTTATGTTTACTGTGTACATTTTTGTTTATTGTTTTGTGAGATGAAAATTTTGAAACTCAATGTTTTGAAACTGCAATTCAAAATTAATAAAGTTAACTGACAAAATTTGTTGTTATTAAATGAATTCATTTCTTACTAGCAACTAAAAGAACAAAACCATGAAAACAAAAAAGCTAAAAAATTAATGTAACACTTTTTTTTAGGTTGTGAACTTCAAAACTTTATAATTTATTACATTTATAATTATGGTAATTAAGTACATAACCCTACATTTATTTTAAATGTATGTTAAAAAAATAATTGGAGGAGCGTATTTTATTTTGAATAAGAAACTTAAAACAATGAAGTATATGCTACCTAACAAGACCTCTGTCTGAAGATGAAAAGGTAATTTATCTAACTCAACATAGTTTGTTGGCTGAACTTAATGTTATTAGAAGTTGTCATAATGCATTGATGAAAACTGTTGCATATTTTTTTTGTTTGGTCTACACAATATTTTTTAGAGTGTGTGCGGTACTATCATTGAATATAAAATTCACAAAGGGCAAAACTCTTTCATTTTATGTGACATCACATTTCATAATAGCAACCAGGGTCTGATTAAATCTCCACCTGCAAGATTGTTTGTGTGCCTAAGTGTCTGTATGCATGTGATTACACATACTTCCTTATCCTCTTAACCTGTTTTTCCAGTTGCTTCCTTTTTTAAACACAATAATTACAGTGTTTGACACTTAAAAAATGAATGGCATAGTCCCAGTGTGGTGTGGGGGTGTTGTAAAGCATTTTAACGATGTGTTTTCTAAAATTTAGATTATAATTTTAAATTTATACTTATATCCTAAACTTAATCTCGAGTATTTTTTAACTACAGGTATCTTGTGATCTGTGGAATAATAGAAAGTATGATTACTTTACACCTACAGGCACGCCAGTTTCCACGCTTTTCCAACGCACTCAGTCACCTGAGTTTTAATTAGACATACCTGCACCTTATCACTTCTCCACCTTCACTCTTACTATTTAAGTTCCTACCTTTTCTTCTTTCTCTGTCTGGTCTTGAAGTAGACTCCCTCGAGCTTACTTTGAATCTCTAGTTAGTGATTAGCGTTATTTTCCCCGAATCCTAGTTTAAATTTCAGTACCTCCTCCTACCTTCTCCTCCTCCTCCATTTCACGTTCAGGTCTTTTCTTCCAGTCTCTCCTATCCCTTCATTCTCCACTATTTCTCCGGATCTTTCAATAAATGTACTCGTGTTTGGTTTACTTCAAGTCTGTCCCCAGTCTGGTTGTGTTACACATTCATCTTGTGTGCAATGAGTTTGCATGTTCTTACTGTTCTTCAGGAGTTTCGTTGGAGTACTCTGATTTTCTCCCCAGTCCAAAGACAGGCATTGTAAGCCAAATTAAAATCTTTAAAGATTAATTATCTGATAACCAGTTTGACTATTTCCCAGATATTTAAACCTTATCAGATTTCAGTCATAACAAAGCCACAATAATGTACAATAAATTTTAATTTCAGTTGGTTTAGAATGGTTTATTTTTATTATTATTAGAAATCTTTATTTATATTAATGTAGAGATGAGTGTTGCAAAAAAGAAGTAAAATAACTGTTATAAATTTATAAATAAACTAAACTAAATAAATTTATAAATAAAATGCTTGTTCAGTTCTGTTATCATTATATAATGAATATTTATTTATGATAAACAGAATTAAAGCAATAAATAAATATCATTCTGCATATCTGTTAATTAAACAAGGACTGTCAGTTCTATATTTACATTTTTTGGCATTTGGCCGATGCTCTTATCCAAAACCTCTTAATGGTCTTGTTCAGGGCCCCAGCAGTGATAACTTGGTGATGCTGGAAATCGAACCCACAATCTCCCAGCAGTTACATTTACATTTACAGCATTTGGCAGACACTCTTATCCAGAGCGACTTACAGTCATCTCATTTATACAAGGCCCAGCAGTGGTGGCTTGGTGGAGCTGGAAATCGAACCCACGATCTTTGGGTTGATAGTCCAACAGCTTAACCATGAGCCACCACTTCCCTTCTGTCATAATGCAAATATAGCAGCAGACAAATACCTTAAACATTGCGCTTCCCCCTAAAAACCTACACTGACCAAGTTTAAACTGATGCTGTAAACTTTTTAACTATTAGCCTTATTGTTGGTGAGCTATAAACTGTTTTTGAGATTATTAATAAACCTTGAACATAATGGCCATACATACACCTCAGACAGCAAAAAAACACTTCAAAGCTTTGCACGCTATTGTTTTAGGCCAAAGAGGATTGTGTGTGTGTAAAAGAGTGTAAAATCATGTTCCTGATTTGGTCCTAACAAAAATGTCAAGACTCCACTTTCCAGCCACCAGCGGGCGCCGTCACCGGAATTCTGAACAGCGCTTCTTCACTTTTCCACTTCCTGTTGGTTAGCTTTATAAGCTAGCCATTTAGGCTAAAATGTTGCGAAGTATTGTTCTTTTAACTTACTGAACATTTCTGTTGTTATAATTTCTGGTGTTCTGATCTATGCTCTGTCTTTTGGTTTCTCGATTTTCGAATTACATTTTGGATTTGTTTGCCTGGTTTCTACCTGACTTCTGTGTACCGTTTCTTGCCTGCTTTAACTACTCTTCTGGACTATCCAGCTTTTCTGAATAAAGCCTGCTATCTGCAATATGGATCTGACTATGTCTAATTCCTCACAGAATACTTCGCCGACACCGAATCCGGCAGAACTGGCTAGACTTCAGGTGACAGTGGATTACCATGCACAGGTGCTGCACACATTTCAGGAGCAGCACGCTCAACTACGTACACCTTTACCCACAGCATCAACGCCATCTAGCTCCATATCTTCGTCTGGGTTCTACGCTCTTCCAGGGAAGTTCGACGGAAATCCAGATCGTTGCCCAGGGTTTATACGCTAGTGTAGCATCATTTTTCAGAACCAGCCTGCTTCATTTCCCACAGACCGTAAGAAATGCGCTTTCATTTTCTCTTTGCTTACTGGTAAAGCGCTAGAGTGGGCTTCCGCTGGGATTCTGACACGCTCATTTCCTCATCGGTAGATCACTTCATAGGGCAGCTTGTACACAGCAGGGAGTTTGAATGTTTCCACTCAGGTGCTCAGGCTGCGCCAAGGGGAGATGATTGCTGCTGAGTATTCCATGCAATTTCGTACATTAGCAGCCCAAAGTGGATGGAATAAGTTGTCGCTTAAGTCTGTGTTCAAGGATGGATTACCCATGCAGGTGGGGTTCACCAAACTGATGCCCCAGGAGCATCAACCTCGTCTCCAGCAACGACTCTGCCTCTACTGCGGGGGCCCCAACCAATTCTCGGCCTCATGTCCACAGAAGTCAACTAGCCGTTAGGCTAAAGTGAGTTACCCAGTTTATTCTTCAGCTAAGTGTTTGTATCTGTCTCTCATCCCTTTCCAGCGCTAATAGTGCAGCGCTAAATCTTATCGCCAATCAAGTTGTTAAGGACCTGACTATCCCTTTGTTACCCTGCGACTCTCCTATTCGCATTTCAGCTGTTGATGGCAGACTCATCGGGCCAGGCATTGCCCGCCGTACTAGCAACATCACTTTGTGTGTGTGGGGGGGCTACATCAGGATTGCATACCCCTCTATGTGGTTTCCTCACCTCATGCCCCCGTGATCTTGTGGAACCCCTGGTTACAGAGACATAACCCTACCATTTCCTGGACATTACACACTGGTTATTACACTGCCAACACCACTGTCTGCCTGCCGTATCTCCCACGTCTTGTTTCACCACTAGCCTGATCCGAAATCGTCTGCCCCATCCAACATCCCTCATGACTATCAAGATCTTCTGGAGGTATTCAGTAATACCTTCTGTATTTCCACCACACCAGGCAGCACCATCGAGCTCCTGGTGAGTGCCATCCCACCCTGCAGCCATGTATATCCTTTGTCACAACCAGAGACTAAAAGCTATGGAGGCGTACATAGATGACACTCTGGCCTCAGGCTTTATCCGACCTTCCACATCGCCGGCAGTGCCAGGGTTCTTCTTCGTGAAAAAGAAGGATGGTAGCCTGCGCCCCTGCATTGATTACAGGGGGCTTAACAAGAAAACTGTCCACTACAGCTACCCACTCCCTCTAGTTTCAGCTGCTTTTACAGGAACAGTTACCGGAGTCAGTTATGTCAGTTATGACATCCTCATTTACTCACGTACACTCACTCAGCACGTGAGGCATATACAGACAGTTTTGCACCAGTTGCTCAAAAACAACCTATATGTGAAGGTGTGAATTCTATTACAATCACATCCAGTTCCTTGGATATAACATTAGTGCCAGCGGTGTGTCCATGGACGAATCAAAGGCGGCGGCCTCAACCCACGATGATGAAAGAGTTCCAGGGGTTCTTGGGGTTCGCCAACTTTTATAGTTGGTTCATCAGGAACTTCAGTCAAACCGCTGCACCACTCACATCCTTACTGAAAGGCAAACTGTCTAAGGTATGGTGGGATGAAACCGCCACAAGAGCATTCAACATGCCCAAAGCTAAATTCACCTCAGTTCCAGTTCTTCAGCACCTGAATCCAGAGCTACCATTTGTTGTTGAGGTGGATGCTTCGGATTGTGGAGTGGGGACTGTTTTATCTCAACACCAAGGTGTTCCTCCCAAACTTTATCCCTGTGCCTTCTTCTCACGCAAGCTTAATGCCGCAGAACAACATTATGATGTGGGTAACAAGGAGCTATTGGCCATAAAGATATTGGCACTAACGGAATGGAGACATTGGCCGGAGGGGAGTGCACATCTGTTCTTGGTAATCACAAACCACAAGAACTTGGAGTACCTACAAACTGCCAAAAATAGAAAAGCCAAAAATAGAAAAGCCGATGCCGAAGCACCCTGACATGATTCTTGACCCCAGTGTTGCGGTGGCTCCTATTCATTGGGACTTAGATGCAGAGATCATGGCAGAGCAGCAGAACAACCCACCTTCTGCAAACTGCCCCAGTCTATGTACTCGAGTGATTTCCTGGGTCTCCACGTCTTTGAGTGCAGGCCATCCCAGTATCAAGAGTCAAAAATGCTTATTGGTGGCCCAGTTTCCGCCAAGGTGTGGAACAATTTGTCAGAGGCTGCAGCATCTGCGCACAATCTAAGAGTCCCCAGCATCTACCAGAGGGCTTACTGGAACCTCTTCCCATCCCACAACGGCCCTGGGCCCACATCTCCATTGACTGTCACAGACCTTTCAAACTCACAAAGCTTTGTTTTTAAAAACACCGGTTTTGAAAAGCAGCTGCTGAAAGGCCTTCCTTTGGCTTTAGAGACAGCTACTGCTCTGTTCCAGCATGTCTTCCAGAATTTCAGCCTCCCAGAAGATATCATGTCCAAACGGGGCCCACCGTCTTTGGGCAGCTTTCAATGGCTGGACATAAACATCAGCTTAACCTCTGGTTATCACCCCCAGTCTAATGGACAAGTGGAGAGGCTGAATCAGGAACTGGGTAGGTACTTACGCTAATACTGTGCTTGTGAGCAGAAAAGATGGAGTGGGTTACTCAGCCAGGCCAGTTACCCATGATCCACGTTTGCGTCTGCCCAGCAAAAGCTCAGCCCTAAATTTGTGGGTCCGTTCAAAATATTAAAACAAATTAACCCTGTCACGTGCCGATTAAAGCTTCCCCTATCGTATCGCATCTCTCCCTCATTTCATGTATCTCTCTTAAAGCCTCACCACCCTGCCAGGACTGAAACCCCTTAAGCCTCTGAACCACCAGCCTCCATCGAAATCAAAGGTACACCAGCCCACCAGAATATCTGATGGACTGGGAGGGATATGGTCCAGAGGAGCAATCATGGGTAAAGGCTTGCGACATCTTGGAACCAGCACCCAGAGGCGTTTCTAGGAGGGGGGGGGTACTGTCACGAGTCCACTCTCCAGCCACCAGAGGGCGCCGTCAATGGAATTCTGAACACACATTGCGAAGTATTGCGGACTTCTGTCTACCATTTCTTGCCTGTTTTGAATACCCTTCTAGACTATCCCGCTTTTCTAAATAAAGCCTGCTATCTGCAATATGGATTCGACTACATCTAATTCCTTACAAGAAACTTATGAACTGCTGGAAAACAGGAAGTTACTGAGCTCATGGTGATGCAGAGCAACAAAAAATGGGAGAGAATGAAGGAAGGATCACATTTATTTAAAGGTCAAGTGCTAGTAAGGTATTTGAGAAAAAGGTGGGTCTCTAATCATCTCTTGAAGACAGCCAGTGACTTTGCTGTTCTGACCTTGATAGGAAGTTCATTCCACCATCTTTGGGACTAGTCGAGCGGTGCTTGTGCTGCTCTGATCTGTGGTTGGATCAACATACGAAAAAAGAGAAGAGATTAGGAATAAATGGATTGTGAATAGTGATCAGAGAGGAGGGTGAAATACATTTACATTTCCAGCATTTAGCAGAGTCTCTTGTCCAGAGCGACGTAAAAAGTGCTTTGAGTCATACAATGAAAAATACAAATATAGGCAAACATATGCACTATTCTCTCTATCTGCTGCTACATATCTGGTAAATATGGGAATATGTGGAGTAGCTTAAAACAAAAAATATTGGACAGTCATGAAAACAAGCTCTAGATTAATACAAAGTATACTTAAAAAAACACACACAATATGAAAACCAAATAAACATATACTGTAGATCAGACTTCATTATCTTGGCTTACTGTGCTTCCCCATGCTATATATTGGCAATGACCAAAGATCTGGCAAGAACCAAAGCCAAATAGCCAAGACCACTTCCTTATCGCTTTATCACACCCTATTTTACAGAATTCCTTTTGCTAAAGGAAAAGATGTGGTGTGCTGGACTGGCTCAAATTACCAGACTGTGACAGCCAAGCCCAATTACATGTTTTGCTGAAACAACTGAAATGACAAATAAAACATGACAACATGACATTATTTATCTCTAAATAAATTACAAGCATGTGCTGTGAAAGAAGCTGACAGCATTCGATTTAGTCTCCTTTAACTAACCAAAAACAAGTGTAAAAACAGAGTGGCAACTAAATTACACCATATACTGTAAATACAAATCACAGCACAACTACAGGATAAGGAACACAAGTTAAGTATACTAATTAGAAAATTCCTTCAGTTGTAGCAGTCCAACATGTAACCTCATTAATCCATGTAACCTCATACACTGTAATTATAGAATGTAAGATTTATTTAGGATACTACGTAGTGGATAAAACTAAGGATGTTAGTGATATTTGCTTGCATGTCAAAGAAGATAAAGAAACCTGGGACCATCTTGGCCATTTGCTGGACAACAGCTGATTGGAGATTGATTAGAAGCAAGGACAAGAGGGTCGAGGGAGTTCTGACTTCATTCGTTTTATTTAAACTACTGCTTCCTTGATTGTGGGGAAATGTCCTTGTTTAGCAGGTGTTTGGGGTTTTCATACCCCCTAAAAACACACACACATTCTTCTATTCTCATGTGTTGAATGGTCAATACACACACATACACACAGCTATTCATACAAAAAAACATGCACACACACACACACACACACACACACCCCTTACATTTATGCCTGTATAAACAAACTCTTGCAGTTCTTTCCTGAGGCCTCAGGGAGGGAAGGTATTATTGACAGGATGCAACAAAGGAGCAACAAAGTTTGGTAAATCACACACACTTACACTAATGCATGCAAGTGTGCACAAAAATGAACCATCAAACAATAGCTAACAATATTTGCTTATAACTTTGCTGTTGTGGTTTGACTCTAAAATATTAGGTGCATTTGTAATAGGTGAGGGGGACGGAAGTGATGCATGTAGCATTGCCTTCTCACAGATCTAGGTTTCACAGAACTTAAGTTAGAATCTCTGTGGTGTTTCAATGTTCTCAAGTCTTTTCCCATTGCCAAGAACATTCCAGTGTGTTGACTGGCTATAATATATTGCCTCAAGGTGAAAATGTGTGTACATGGTACCCTGCAAACCATGTTACTCTATCCAGGGTGTTCATCCTTTGTTATTAGTGTTTCTGGATTAAGCTATGAATCTACTGTTAGACCTTGACCAACATTTATATTGTGCAGACAGTCCTATACATTGCAATGTACAGTATATTATTTTAATGTATAAACTGAAAGTTAAGGATTCTGCTTAGTAGGAGGAGGTAACAGCAGCATCTCGCAGTCTCTGTGAACAATGTTTAATTTGCGATTCCAGCTCAATAATGTGAAAAATGTCAGTGTCTGGTTATTGTTTTTTTTTTATTATTATTTCAATATTTCATTTTTGTATTGTTCCCCCACTTAATTCTTTTCTCATATTCTCTCTTTAATCTCTCTTAGACAGCCTGTGTCAGCTGTCACTCCATAATCAATCTATCTCTCCTCTTCTGCCACTTCCCCACTTTTATGTGATGTTGTGCTGTGTTGTGTTTTGTTCAGCTGGACAGGTAGCTGCAGTAAACCTTATGGTGACGTGGCAGATAGTGACGACTCCTGGAGAGAGCTAATCATAGCACTTCCTCCTGAGAAATAAAGTGAGAGCAAAAGAAAGAGAGGCAGACAGAATGCACACACTCGGCTTGGACACTGTGGGGCAGCCCTGCAGTATATTTGAGGGGTTGGTCACAAAAAGTGTGTGTGTGTGTGTGTGTGTGTGTCTGTGATGGAGAGAAAAAGTGAAAGAGAAAGAGAGAGAACTAATGTAATGTAAATGCCTTTGTTTGTCACATATACAGTACAGTGAAATTCTTTCTTCGCATATCTTATCTCATGCAGTATCACCCTATACATTAACTCAGTACTTAATCATGTGTGTATTAGATAAGACTGGCGTGCCACACTAGTGGGTATAAATCATTATTTTGACTCCCCTGTTTTTTACTTAAACACACACACTTTTGTACATAAGGTAATGTGTGGTCAGTTGAATTTAAAGAGACTTATCTCTCATGTCTATCTTTATTTTATTTACCATTTATTTATCAATAATAGAATTTCTCCATCTTTATGCTAGTGCTACTCCCTCTTTCTCCGGGAGTTGGCTGAGAATGACGACAGCTCCACTACTTTGATAAGATTTTGTGGTTTGTGGAGGTCACTCAGAACTCAGCAGTTACTCAGCGCTCAGTGTATGTGCCTTTGTGTGTACAAATGTGTCTTTCCTCAGGTACTCTGATTCACTTCTCCCATGGCCCAAGCCTGTAGGGGGTCCTACACAGAATTTTATTTAAGGGCCACTTGGTCTTGCTAAAATTATAAAAAAAATTTATCCTTGAAAATTTGCACACTATAAATCTAACTCACTCATTATCAATTTTATTTGTTGTAGTCTTGTTAAATTCATCATAATAATGTTTTTATCCTTCTATGATTTTTAATTGTAACATTAACAAACTAACAAGAGTGCTTAGATGTCCACTTCAGTATTTAAAGTTTTCAGTACTTAAAGGCATACTTAATGTGGTTTACTAAAAGTAAATAAATCAGCAGACAGTATAGCCTAGTTATATTGTTTAGCCTGGTTATCATCATTTTTTTTCTGCAAAGGATATGTCATTTTTGTGTGACATTATTGAAAGTTTTGCTGCAGTGCCGCCTGCTTCTTCAACTTTAATAGCATTAACGTTAATCGGTCACACTTTCTTGCGGTACATGCATCCTGCATCCATAATATTTTAATTGTTGTAATTTTTTTATTTAGTATTCCATTTTCTAATAATAAACATTATCCACTGACATGATATATAACAAAAACAATAATATTTGTTATGATTTTTTGTTTTGTCTTGGGTACTATTTAGTGACCACAATGCCACTTAGTTTGCTTATGCATTCCACTGTAATTTGATGTATTGACTTCTTGTGAGTTGAAAAAAATATTACTTTCAAGTAGATTTTAATTACATTTAAAGCAGCAGTGTAGGGACAATTTTCAATTGGACAATTCATGATTAAGTGTGGAAAGCACACAGCCAGTAGGAGGACGAGCGGGAAAGCGGGGAGAGCTGGGAAATTACCCAGCACCTGTGGGGAATTAGAACACTAATTGACTCTGCTTTTTATTCCTACAGTGAGTGATTGGAGTGGGCGGTAAGTAAGCGGTTTAAAAACAAAAAAGAATAATAAAAACAAACTGAGTACAGTCAAATCTGCCTCTGCCTCTGCTCCAATCTGGGTTACGAACCTTTTTACAGCACAACCAGAAAATATGTCTGTCACTCATTAAAATTTAGCTTTTTTATTAACATTTTTCATTGTATTTTTTGCCAGGCGAATGTTATTCTAGTATATATTATATATAAATAAAAAGGTATCATGAAAAAAGTAACATGACAAAAGTATTAAGTATATATAGCTTTTGACTATAAATATATAAATAACAGCACAATAATAACATTCCAAAAACAGCTATTTTATGTGTGTGTACACTAAGTGGACAAAAGTCTTGGTACACCTGATTACTAAATCTGTATTTGGTTTTTGAAGAGGCTATTTCATATTAATTATCACACTTTCTTTACATTTTCCTGTTAGGTCAAAATAGTGTTAGTTAAATAGTTTAGTTAAAAGTTTTTGAATGGGGGCGAGGTCAGGGTTCTGTGCATAACGCTTGGGTTCATCCACTCTAAACTTGGCAGAACTTGCTTAATGCACAGGGCATTGTCATGATTAAAGTAAAACAGTGTTTATGCCTCTTGGTAACATTTACAAAATAATGTAATAAATTTGTCACAACTGTTAGGGAAACACTTAGGTGGGGTGCCGACAAAATGTTCGTAAACCTTTGGTCATATCGTTTGTATATATCTGACTGGGCACAAATCATAGCCAAAAAGGAAAAAAATCAAAATGAATGCCCATGATTTTGGAAAAGAATATTTAATCGTCATACAATGATTTTAAAAAGCCTTGATTTTTGTCAAAATGCAGATAACCCACATCAGACCTTTTTCCTCCTTCAGTGTGAAATTACAATATATAAAAAGACATAATGTGATTTTAAGAGATTATCTTATTATTGTAAAGTGCTATAATTAAATCACTATATAAATTAGTTTACAAAACAACAGTTATTAAAACTTAATTGTTACATTAAATAAAGCTGCTTACAAGAAGTGTTTAATATTGACTAAAACTACAACTTCATTGTGAGTGTATGTATAAGTAAAAGCAGACTCAGCGGTGAAAGGTTCAAATCCTAGGACCATAAAGCTGTGACCATTGGAATTTCAACCCTCCACTGCTCATTTGTGTACATAAATAGTTGTTATATGCATATTATCTAACACACATACACACAGTAATGTTTTAGGTTAAATGCTTCTTGTGGGAAAGCAGAGAATTAATAAAAACTGCCTTAAACCACATTAATCTTTCCTTCACTTCTCTGCCCTAAACCTCTTCATCTGCTTTTCACTGACAAAGATTTAGACAGCAGACGGAAGCATGGACAGCCTCCCTCTTGTGACTAAAGAATAGTGCTGCCTCCATCTTTTCTGTATTGTATTCCTATTGAGGGAGAAAAGCAGAATCTTAATTTCCTAAATGAATAAGGAAATAACATCATTAAAAAGGACCATCAATAAAATAGCTAAGTTCGCTGATTGAGATAGGAAAGGTCAAGAGGCATGTTTGTGTGCGTGTGCCAGGAGATCAATTTTATTAAGATACAGAAAGCTGGTAAAATGCTGACACGAGGGTCCATGCCTTCCTGAAGTTAATATTCTTCGTTTGATAAAAACTTCTTCATTCCACTAATGGCCCATAAAACTTTCAGCGATTTTCACCTTCCAACACTATTTCTCTCTCTCTCTCTCTCTCTCTCTCTCTCTCTCTCTCTTAGATCTATCTTTTTTAACTCTTCTTTATTGCTTCCTTTTCAAGCCCTAAAGAGGCCATAAAGATACTGTACATATATTTAATTGTATGGAAAATTTAGCTTTATTTAAGCCTTTTTTGAAATTCCGAAATGAATATTAATGTACCTACATTATTATGAGCCATTCGAGCCAACATAAAACAAAACAATTCTCTTAAGCTACCATTAGTGTTAGAAAGGCAACACTTTATTATATATTCACTTAGATATCTAGCTATAAAAATGTAAAAAAACAGGTACATAAATGTACATATTTGTTTAGGATAACCAGAGCTAATTGTTTTAGAAATAATGTTTTAGCAACATGCAAAATATCCTATGGCATTGATTTATTTATTCATAAAGCTAGTAAAGCTAAAAGTACCAAAGTGCAACACTGATACACTTTGGAATCGAGTTAAAAAATAAAATAGGAGCAATTAACAATTTTAGTATTTTATTATCTCAAATAACAGAAGTGTAAAACATGAATATATATATATATATATATATTTATATATATATATATATATATATATATATAATATTATATATATATATATATTTAAAATTGCATACACTCTTTATAAAATCTAATTAAGAATCATCCAAATCTTGCACACAATTTAGTGGATCATATTAACAAATGTGTGTATTGCAGTGACTGACTGGCCTTGGTGTGCTTGAGCCCAGGTCTACCTGGTCTTCCAATCAACAACCAGCGCCTTAAACTTTTAAGCCACCACTGCCACAACTACTTAAGTTAATTGACATTAGGTCTGTAACATGATTAGCTATAAAAGGCATGTTTTAATGGTCAGAGTCTCTCAGAATTAAAGATAGGCAGAGGCTCTCTAATCTGTAATAGAATGCATAAAGATTGTGGAATACTTTAACAACGTTCCTTAACGTTAAATTGCAACATAAAAAGGGTTGGCAAATCTCATCATCTACACTGCATAACATCATCAAAACACCGGAGAAATTGGAGAAATTGCTGTGTGTAAGGGACAGGGCCGAAGACTTTTGTTCACCTTTAAATCATCTGCATGATTCTGCAGATGGCAGTTCTATCATTCAAAAAGGAAGCCATATGTGAACATGGTCCAGAAGTGCTGTCGTGTCCTGTGGGCCAAGGCTTATTTAAAAGGGACTGATGAAGTGTAAAAGTTAATACGGTATGGGCAGCTTGTATGTTTTGGCAGGCACTATGAATGCTGAAAAGTATGTAAAAGTTTTAGAGCAACATATGCTTTTCTCCAAACAACATCTATTTCAGGGAAGAACTTGTGTATTTCAGCAGGACAATGCAAAACCACATACTGCAGCTAGTACAACAGCAAGGCTCCATAGTAGAAGAGTCGGGTGCTGACTTGGCCTACCTGCAGTCCAGATCTTTCATCTATAGCGCATCATTAAACGAAAAATACATCAAACACGACCACAAACTCTTCAGCAGCTGGAAATCTGTATCAGGCAAGAATGGGACCAAATTCCAGCACCATTTTTTGCATAAAATTGTAACATTTCTCAATTGTTACATTATTTACTATGTTCTATTGTGAATAAAATGATAGCTCATGTAATTTCAAAGTCTTTCAGTTTTTATTCAATATTTATTAGCATTTTATTCAAAATTAAAAATTTCCACTTTTCCAAAATTCAGGGTGTACAAGAAAGTTTAATGCATATATTTCTATTGAATATGTAAATATTTTTTGCTATTAAATATAAGAAAAGTTCTACCCACAACTAAGTGATTTTTACCTGTCCAAAATTAATAATACAACATGGAGTCATCTTCAGACCCTTTGATTTTTGTAATAGAGTCCAGTATGGAAACGCTACACTGATATTAATTCAGGTTTTTGCTCCATTTTGATCCAGCCTTTTTTCTGTAGTTTGTGAATGCGCTAATGGCATGTCCTGTCTGTGTGAACAGTGTGCGCAAAGGTAAGCACACTCATACACTTACTGGCCACTTTATTACGTACACCGGGTTGGGCCAATTTTTTCCTTCAGAACTGCCCTAATACATCATGGCATAGATTTAACAAGGTGTTGGAAACATTTCTCAGAGATTTTGGTCCATATTGACATGATAGCATCATGCAGTTGCCTTAGATTTGTTGGCTGCACATCCATGATGCGAATCTTCTGTTCCACCACATCTCAAAGGTGCTCTATTAAATTGAGATCTGGTGACTTTGGAGGTTATTGGAGTAAAGTCAACTCACTTTTATGTTCAAGAAACCAGTCTGATATGTTTTGAGCTTTGTGACATGGTGCATTATCCTGCTGGAAGTAGCCATCATAAGTTGAGTACACTGTAATCATAAAGGGATGGATGTAAGGCTGAAAATGATAAAACCTCTGCTTTCCTACCCCAAATATACGATGGGTAATAAAAGGGCCATTAGGTGGTTCTGAAGGCACAGAGGTGCTGATAGCGATTAAGGCCTTTTGGACAACATGTGTATACATTAGGGGTCTGCTAAAGGTCAATTGGTTTATATAGTGGGTGAAGCTGTAATTTGCTGATTGGTCAGTTTGAATGTCTCACATTTGGTTCTTAGTCAAGGGATAAAAGAGGATTGCAACTAGTGCTCGGTCTCTTCTTTTTCCCCGGGTCTTCTTTTCCCGGGTCCTTTTTCCTGCTGGCTCTTTTCCTGTTCCTCTCTCCTTCTATCGCTCTCTTTCTCCATCTCTCTCTCTCTCTCTCTCTTTCTTTCTCCCTCTCTCTCCTTCTCAGGTAACATTTTACATACATACAAGGGTACAATTAATTATCTATGTTTTACTATTTTTTATCTATTTTGTAACAGATTCATGTGTAACCAAAGTAAACCATTGTCATTAAACCATTTGAGTTATAAATTGTGTATTAACTAGTCTTTACTCAACCTTAACATTGATGTGCTAACTAAAGCAATACAATATAATCACTTAATAGCAACACTACCACATATTTAGCTATTATAAGTGCGCTTGTTTCCGTCGTTGGTATAAGTGGCAGTGGGTGGTAATAGACAAGAAATGTATATTTATGATATTCCGAGTTTAAGGGAAAACGTTTTTCAATCAATCATCTTCATATTTACCTCTCATCTCGACTGCCGGTGTCACAGCATGTGCGGTTACAGTCATTTCCTCAACATATGAAGTCGTGGCCATGAGAAACGGATGTCATAGCATCACACCATAGCAACCTCAACTTAACATCGCGTGGCCACGACATAAGGATGTCGTTACCTAGACAAAATGATCTCATGACCACGAGATATTACCATGTGGGAACATGTTAACATGTGGGAGTTAATATGACGTTCCCACAAATTAATATCACGTGGCCATGACAAAACTAAATGAACCAAACATGTCCCCTCCCAGTCACCGTAGGTTACAATAGTATCAGTGTGTTCAGAAATTAACATTGGTTAAGAAGCTCTGAGGTGTCGTAAGAATTCCAGTTCATCTAAAAGGTGTTTAGTGCGGTTGAAGTAAGGACGTGTTTGGGCCTTTTAGTACAAGTTAAAAAATAGCATAATTTTAATAAATTTCATAAATTTATAAAATAAATGTATCAAATATATTGTTTAGGAAAAACACAATTATGTGGTGTTCTGGTAAAGTATCCACAAATCTCTGATCATATAGTATACATATATGGGCTAAGCATACATTTTTAGGGCCAAGAAGAAACAACTTAAAAGGAATGCTCACAGTTTTGGAAAAGTATGTTGAATGTCATGCAATGAATATAAAACTTTTACATACCTTTGTTAAAATGAAGACAAATCATGTCTGAGAACATATAGTATACAACATATGATGTATACAGGAGGGGCAAAAGGTTCAAGTCCCATGTCCCATGCTAGAATTCACAATGTCCAAATACATATGTATTTTTCTTACACAATAGTGTAATAAAATTAGCAGATGCAATAAACATTTATGTAAATGGGTTATTGCAAATATGTTACAATATATTTAACATATAGTATGTTATTTTCCCTAATATTTGTTTGCTTATTTTTGTAATTTGTTACGTCGTGTGAAAAAATATTCCTTCTGTAATTATTTGTTTAATTTTTTTATTTAAAAAAACCCTTTCCTTTTAACAGAGGCATAAAGACTACTTGTAATTTTTTTGTCTTGTAATGTAAGAGTTTTGACACGTGCTTTACAGTAAGCTTTCATCTCCTGATATTCACGGCCATTACAGCTGTTTTCAGACTAATTTCATTCAAAAGTCATTATAAATTTTAAAAATGGCTTATGCTGGCAATCGAAAAAATACAATCGAACAACATTGAGACACTGTAGTCACTTGGGGTTAAAAACAGTTAAAGGTCTAACTGAACAAAATAGATAATGAAGACAGGAAAACCAGGCCAGCGTTTGCTTAACATTCAGAGATATCTGATTTGGGCGTATTGCAGTGGATGCCATTTGCTATTTTGTGCAGGTTTTTTGTGGATCAGCAAGTCACACAAAGAAACCTTTAGCCAGATTTATGTGTATTGGATGTTAAAAAGCTTACCTAGCAACTGTTTTGCCAGTTTACAGCAAAAGACTTAATTAATTAACCCTAATAAACTTAATGGAAACAAGGATCATCAGGCCTGTTTTTACATTTCAACCTGCAACATAGGCAGATACTGAAATTTATATTATTATATATAATTGTTTTTATATGACTACTACTACAATTATTTTAATTGATATTATTATTATTATTATTATTATGTAACCCTAATCCAAGTTGACAACGAGTGCACTGGCGCTGTTGACTTATAGACTGCTAACGGAAATTGGACTATGATTATTACACAATGACAGGGAAGGGTAAAGCTCTGGCTAACATGATGGAGAGAGAAACGGTAAATATACTCGTACAGAAGACCAGGTGGTAAGGCAGAAAGGCTCGCAGTTTGGAATAGGTTTCCAGCTGTTTTATCATGGTGTGAATGGAAATAAAAATTGCGCAGGAATGATCCTAAAGGAGGTGAAAATCGTGTCAGGTAGTGCTTTCAGATGTATGGAAAACTACAGCAGAACTGATGAAAGAGTCAGGAACAAAGGTTCTGGGTGTGTCATCTGGAAGAAAGAATAAGGATACAAGTTCAGGATAGTATACAGAGGAAGATGTTAGTCAAGAAGAAGTGGGACAAGAAAGGACAAGAGAAAAGAATACAAGGAATTACAGCAGAGTGAAGAAGGTGGCTGGGGCAAATAAAAGGCATATAATGAGTTACACTAATATTAACACTAGAAATGAGAAGCACTTGTACAGATTAGCAAGACAGATGTGCAGCAGGTTAGAGTTATTAAGGTTAAAAATAAAAAGGTGCTCATAAGTAAGGACAGTGTACAGAGAATAGGAGGAAATGAGGAGGGGAAAAGGGGTAGAAGAGGTGAAAGCTGTGAAGCAGGTTGTAACTAAGGTTTGTAAGTAAGAAATCAAAAAGGATTTTAAAAATATGAAATGTGGAAAATCAGTTGGTCCTGATAACATAGTGTTAGAGGTATGTAAGGGTCTAAGAGAGGCAGCAAAGTAGAATTTTTAACTGGATTGTTTAACAGGAATTTTAAAGTGAGAAGATGCCTGAGAAATATAGAAAGTGTACCGTTGTCTATTTTTGACAACAGAGTTGCAACACCTACAGAGGGATAAAGCTGATGAGTCATGCAATAAAGTTATGGGGAAGAGTATTGGAAGCTAGGTTAAAAAGGAAGTGGATATATGTGAGAGGCTCTTAGATTTATGCCCAGACTGAACACTAGAGATGCAATTTTGCTCTGATCCGTAGAAAAATACAGAGGTGAATTTGTAGATTTAGAGAAAGCATATGGCAGGATGATGAGAGGAGTGCTGTGGTATTGTATGAGCAAGTCAGGAGCAGCAGAGAAACATGAGGTCCTTTAGGTCTGCTATGGTGATGGACCTGTTGGCAAAGAAGGTCAGACAGGAATCTTCTTGGACTATCATGCTTGCAGATGGCATTGTAATCTGTATTGAGCGCAGGTGGAGGGTAACCTGATGAGTTGGAAGTTTGCAGAGAAGAGGAATGAAAGTCAGTCATAGCAAGACAGAATACATGTATGTTAATGACAGGTAAGTGCAACAGTGAGATTACAGGGTGAAGAGGTGAAGCAGGGTCAATAAAAATCTCAACCTGATTGAGACTTTGCTTTTTTAATTAAACTAAATAAAACTATTTTCTAAAATACAAATCAGCAAGGTGTAACAAAACAAGATACAAAACAGTGGATTATACATTATAAAGCATATAAAGGCAGATGTTCTCCTGATTTCAGCCTGAATTGTTTGTCTTGTTTCAGTAAAACAAAAAGCATGTTTAGGATCAACTAAGGTGTCACAACAGAGCAACTCGTCTTTTTTACATCTGCAGGAAAGATAACAATTCAATATAAGTGACAGGATCTATGTAAAAAAAACTTATATGTGGTGCAGGAAATCTTGTCAGGTTGCTAATGTTGCTCTGATAAAGCCAGCAAAAGTTTGAATAAGCAAGTTAACAGTAATTAGACACAAATTCTGAATTTTTTCAGACCTCAATTAACTTTTACTGACAAAGATTGAAAGCTGTGCTCGTTTCAAAAACTACAGGTGTGTTAAGACCGTGAACTTTAGCTCATTAGCATGACAATAAAATGACCAAATGGTTGGAAAAGAGAAACGTAAATCTAAAGTCATATACATTTTTAAACCAACCTTTATTATCATTTACATTTCTGGCATCATATGGCTTGCATTTATTTATTTTATACAACTTTAAAATTAAAAGTTAATGGCCTTGCTTAATGTTCCACCACTGGCAACTTGTCGGAGCTATGAATTTAACCACTGAGCTACCACTTTCCCAACAGATACAAGTTAGTAAAAAAAAATAAAAAATTAAAATAAAAAAAAAAATTATAATTACATTTCTAAAATCTCTTACCTCTCCACAGACACATTCACCAGAATTCAATCTTTTGGATTTTGCCAAGCTTTTAAAAACCATTGTATCACCGTTATGTTCATCGTCAAAGTTTTGTTTGGCCTAGCTTAGCATTACAGAGCGCATATTTTTACATGTTTCTATTTAGTTTCTGACGTCTGCCTGTTGGTTGTTGCTGCCTGCACTGACCCTGTACCTGTTGTATTGGATAAAATGATATGCTGTACTGTATACTCTTGAAGAATAAAGTTGCACATAGATCACAACCTGAACCCCCAGGCCTTAGTTTTGGGACCCTGAACATAGACGGAATGTGCATGTTAAAAGCATAAACCACACAAGAAAAAAATATTTTGTTCATTACCTGCTCACCTTTTACTAGAAAAAAGTTCAGGTAAAATGTGCAGGATGAATAAATCTTTAAAATTGCGATGTGAGGACAACCCAAGTTTGTATGATCCCTTGCTCGCTCAATTATCTTCTTGCCTGCATAAAACACCCAGTCCAATAATGTGATGTAATTAAAAAAACTAAACAGTGTTTAAAATGGAACATTTAAAACTGTAAACTAATTACTATAGGTCATTTTATTATAGTACAATAACAAATACAGCTGCAAAACTACTGCGTGCAGATAATATAAAGTTTTGTGTTGTGCACATGAAAAAAATATATGGTACAATTCTTTTAAATTACAGTGCCGTCATATTGTTGGGCGACCACACAACCTGAAGTGAACAAGTCTTTCCATAATGCATTGCAAAAAACAGCAATTTACTGTTATTACACAAAAACAGCATTTTACTGTTAAATTTACAGGAATTTTCAGTGTACCCAATTACAGGAGACTTACATATCTATTTACACGTTGGACAATTTAAATATGGCCAGAAGGTGGCATAAGTAGGGCATCAAACTACACACACCCTGATACACCTGATAAATTAGCAGCATACATGAAAGATTTATATAAATCTATCTAGAATTTTGTGTGTCTTTATGCCCTAATATAATATCTTATCATTTTTGTATGATGTGACTGTGAACATATAGAAAGTCAGAAATATAAAGTTTAGGCTGCCCATAAGCAGTAACACATTCCAGATGTGCCGACTGTACAGTATCATTCTTTCCCAGAGGAACACAGAAATAGATTACCTTTTTTAATTATACATATTAGCTATTTATTGTAAAATTGTGTAAGCAACTGAGCAAGTAACGCAAGTCAAGACAGGACTTGTTCTATTGTATGCAAAAAATTACCTTCATAAATTGTTAATACAGAATTGTGTCTTAGTCTAGTAAGCCTATTAGATGCTGTAGTTTAAATCTATAAAATACAGCCACAATTGTCCTGTTTAATCGATTTTGGGTTTTTTGGCAATGCTATATTTAAAAACAGCTATAATAGCTTTTATAATAACTTTTAACTAATATAAATATATATTAATATTTTTGGCTTTCTGCTTGCAAAAATCATGTTGCAAACACAGTCTTATACACAGTCGGTCTACACAAATGCCTTGCTAGGTAAGAGTGTTTTTCTCATGCAATGAATGTCAAGCATTAAATAAATAGGTAGTCATGTGTTATAATAAAAGAGACGTACTGCAATCCTTATCATGTTGGCATGAATGATTCTTAACAGGTAATAAAACACCATTCTTCAAAATTTAACAATAAAAAAGCTTCCTGCGTAATTGGGGGGGGGGGGGGGTGTAAATCCCAGTAAACTGTAGATAATTAAGGTAAAAGCTAAATGGATTGGGAAGATTTCTGTATAGTCTGCCAGCTCATGCATTTTCTGTTTTGCTCATTCTACACAACGCTGCAAGGAGCCCAGTGAATATCCAAGTGAAGAGTGCCAACTGATCACTCAACTGATCTTACTCACACACACACACACACACAAGGTAAAGGAACTAATCAAACCCCCCAAACCCTAGAGGTATAAAGCAAATGTAGCCTGTCAATCGTTATGCTAAAGATAGGTTGGTTGGTTAGTTTTCATATTCATGAAGCTCAATTTATTAGTAAAGAAATACAGATAAAATCAATAAATATCAGTTTTGGTGTTCTGTCTGCATCTGTCTCTCTCTCTCTCTCTATTTCCTCTCTCCTTTAAAACAAATTATTACTTAGAGTATTATTATTTTAAAGTATGGATAAAATTGTAATCACCCTTTGGATCCCTATCATTATGTTCAGCAGACTGGCCACTTACTAGCTATGTGTTATGTGCTGACTAAAAGAGACTTCTAGCTCTTTAATTGCAATCATTAGAATAATACAATAATTGTACAATTATTAATTAAATACAGAACATAGTCAATACATAACATATGCCAATGAGGTACATGAATAAAAGAAAGAAATGTAGAAGATATGCTTTATTAACTAAATACCTGAGTATACCAAAAGGTGAACTGATATTAAACAATTTTATGATTCTCTCTCTCACACACATACGCACACGCACACACACCAGCCTTCCCTCGCCTCCACTTTTCCCTTTTACTCACCCCTCCTTCTCTTCGCACAAACAAACATGGCCGCCAAATCGGACGGACCCGCCGCATCCGTCGTAACCTCGGCTTCTGCGTGCGTGCGCGATAAGGAGCCTGAGGCGCGTTGTGTCCTCGCGGCACCGGAAGAGCGCCAGGACCGATCCCAGCGGCACGCGCTACTCGACTGCTGCTGGGTGCTTTGCGCGCTGCTCGTTTTCTTCTGCGATGGCGCCACGGACGTGTGGCTCTCGATTGACTACTACACGCGCCGCGACTACTGGTGGTTCGCGCTCACGCTGCTTTTTGCCGTTTTGCCCTCCACCGTGGTGCAAGTGCTCAGCTTTCGCTGGTTCGTCTACGACTACACGGTGGAGACGGAAGAGGATGCGGCGGTGCGCTCGCGGAGCCGGACGCTCAGGTGCTGTCGAGCATGCATGTGGACCTTCCAATCCCTCGTTCACATCCTGCAGCTGGGCCAGATGTGGAGGTAAGGGTCCGCGCGCAAAAATACTCGTAAGAAACTGAGACGTCGCGTCGCATCCCTTCAGCAGCATTATCCAAGGCGGCGTCCGCAACCGTTGTATTACACAGTATTTTGACATACTTATACTAAGGGCGCTACTACGGGTGCTCTTAAACAGTAAAATCAGAAATTAAAGATAACTGAATAGTCAGCCAACTCGGAGTCAAGTTTATAACTAGGGTAAGCAAGACTTCATTTTTTAAGACTTTGAAAGACGTTTGTGAAAATGACACAAACCATTTGTTCTGGTTATAAATCTGTAGTGTTAATAAAGTGTGTAATCCACCTGGTTATTTATAACATGTCAACAGCTACAATCTGGATTTTACACTGGAGAAATTCACAGAGAAAGAGCATGGCCGACAACACAGATAAGAGCATGTCTGATGTTACATCATGCCAGCACATAGAATCGTGTTAAATTCCATGTGTTAAATTGATCATTTTTAGATGTAAATTACAGAATGAGGCCATAGAGAAGTAACATTCCAGTAGTCCTGTCAGTAGAGGTGCTCAGTGTTTACATTTTACTGTTCAGTTTTAAACAAATACCTGAATTCTAACTGAACTACAAACAAGCCATTTCACCTGCTCATGTCCTACATTTAAAGTAACATTGTTTCCATGTTGTAGTTTTTATGCTTCTTAATGAGAAGTATTCTCCAGCCTGCATTGGCTGTGTATACTGTTTGGTCAGGCAGACTGCCAGCCTAAATATGGTACTGGGGGCAGAGAGAAAGCCCCATGTGCTATTGACAGGCGAGTATTAGATTATGCTGAAATAGATATTATTGACACAAGCTCGGCAGCAAGGGACTCAGCTTTTTTCAAAGTGGGGAACAGAAAAGGGCTAAATGTTAATGTTTATATAAATTTGATATTTATATACCCAGTGCAGATTCAGGATCGGGTGCCACCCCACAGATTTAGGATCAGATGGCAATAAGTATCGGCTGAAGAACTTCTACAGTGGATGCTTTATGGCCTTCTTTCTTAAGTGTGTTTGCTACTCGTTCAATTACCAAAGGCTGTTGAAGGCGGGTAGGAACCCAAATGAATTCTATGGCCTTCTGTAGATGTATCCATGCTACAAGGCAGTCTTGTAGGCAAACTAGCCTCTCAAGATGCCACTGGTCTGGCAAGAGTAATTGGTTTGATGTCCTGAAGCAGATTCCCAGCAGGAAATAAACTGCCTGACCACTGTAGCACCTTTGCGACGGAAAAATAGCTTCCCTGCTTGTTGGATTTTATTCTGACCTAATTCTTCAACACCTGAGGTGGCAGAGTTAACAAATCAGCGACCTGAGGGTGCTGTCAAGAGCTCTCCTGAGGAATCTCTCTGGGCCCATGTTTACTGTCGATGCTGGTAGTTCTTGTCATACCATGGGGGACAGCTGAGAACCAAGAACTAAGGCCCACCATAGCCTATTTTATCATAGACAAGCAGACAGGTCTAGCTCGCTCTTTGGTAGCTGCTGTAACATTGCCACATTGAAGACATTGAAGATATTGCCACATTGAAGACATTTCTGGATTTAGTCTGTCTTAGTTTGTTTTGTTTGCTCATGCCATTCTAGATAGAGTGGCATACTGACTGTTATCAGACTCCTTTTGCAAACAAAATATTACTGAATTATTACATTTAATGGCAAAATGAATTTTAAAAAACATAAACTGATGTTTCTTTCTGACACGCAATAGAAAAAAACCTGGCTTTATACCATGTTTAAATACGCTTCAAGAGTTAAGAGAGTTTTACAGGCTGAATTTCAATATTAAAATAATTTTTATAAAATGAATCTTTAGCTTTGTTAAATATCTAAGGGTCTGACTAAAACTAATTCCACTTACAAGGGATCTAGCAGGCTGTATTAGTGCCCAACCATAAGAGCCAAAACAATTCTTTGTTTGTGTATGACAGTAAGTAGAGAGATTTACTGGTAATTTGGTTCTGAATTATTAACCAGGAGACTGAGTTGTGACTTATGATCCTTGGTGATTGTCTGAGACAATATAGCATGTTATGTTATTGTTTTCCTCAATGACATTCTCTTAAAAATCACCATATACGTACTGAATTTTGAAGATTTGTAATGTGTGTGTCCCTCATTGTCCAGGTTAGAACTGGAAAAGAAATAATGCTACCAATGTGTGTTGCATCTTTATCTTCATTAAAAGACTGCAGTTCAAACTGTTGAACCTCACTAATACTCACACACATACCCACAACCACACTCCACAATCTAGTGAAAGGTGGCGTAAAAGACTAGGTCTGAGACTACGCCTGGAATAGAATGTTAAATACATTGTATATTTGATTAATATTACTGTGAGGTAAATATGGACACCTGACTTTCGCTCATATATGTTTTATTTAACATTCTATTCAATGCGTAGTCTTAGACTCATGCATATATATATATAGATATATATATATAATATATATATATATATATATATATATATATATATATATATATCTATATATATATATACAATATATATATAATATATATATATATATATATATATATATATATATATCTAATATATATAATATATATATATCTATATATATATATATATATATAAAATATTATATAATATATATAATATATAGATAGTATATATATCTATATATATATAGATATATATATATACATACATACATATATATATATATATATATAAACTTTATAAGTGCTCTCATCATTGAAACAGCTCAATACTGATACGTAGCAGCATTAGCAACATGTGAAAAAACGGATAGTTGATTGTCCATGATTACCCCAAGTGGTGGTCAAGAGGAGATCATCAGACAAATCAGCTGGGATGAGGAGCAGTTTCTTTTTGCTAGGGCTAAGTTTTAGCTGATGAGCTGTCATCCATGATGATATATCTGCCAGGCCTGCCAACATCCGGGCAGAAGCATACATAACAATAGTAGGAGAACCCATGTAAGGAAATAACTTTACGAAGTGAGTAGGTGTAGAGGGAGAAAAGGAGAGGACAAAGTACTGAGCCTTGTGCGACACCAATAGAGAGTCTGCGTGGAGCAAATGTTCCTCTCCATGTTACCTGATATGTACGACCATCCAAGTAGAAAGCAAATCACTGCCATGCTGTTCCACATATACCAAGACTCTCGGGAGCTGCATGTGGCTCTTTTATTCCTCAGCGGTTGCTCTCTGTGGCTTTTGAAAAAAAAAAGAGAATAAATAATGACTATTTAATTTATGTTTATGTTAGTTTGCTTGTATCATTGGCATAAAATGTGTTTAATTATTTGTCTCTCAAAATATGCGTCACCCCCTATCCCAGACAGCACACGAAACTGGATTGCCTCTTATACACTTATATAAACATGAAACAGTATACATTTGTAGTTCTGTCAATTTTCAGATCCACATGTGTATGTGAGCGAATCTAATGGACAGCTATAATCCTTTTTTAGCAATAAAACCCCCTATTTTTAGTCCTTCCACCTGTTGCCATCATGGTGTCGTACTGCCACCTAGCAGTCATGAACAGAATCTCAACATTCCATAAAACACAACAGCTCACGCCTCACAGGCGACAGTTTAAAATCCTGTGTGAAATGAAGTTAACGTCTTATAGACCTGATGTGGAGACACTGTGCGCTGAGGTTCAGGAGTAAAAATTACATTAACCATCTAAAATAAATATTTTAATCAACTATTATTTAGGAAAAAAATATTTTACATTGTACAGTGAAATAGTCCTTTTTTCATTCAGGTTGAAAGCTGACTGTGATTACGGTAAGCTCGATAAAAAAGATGACAGCACATGAGAGCAGACTACATTTTTGTTTTCTGCAGGTGAATTATTTAGGTTTGACGTTATATTAAATACATACAAAGATGACTCAAATAGACACTGATAGATATATGAGACCGTATACTTCATCCCAGCATTTTTCTGGAGTTCAAAATATCTTTTGTTGCACGCAGAAAAAAATTCACTGCAGTAGTTTGTTAATTTTATAAATACAAAACAGAATATTTTTTATAAATAGCTCAAAAAATGCCTCAGATGGCTCTTTTTAAAAGGTTGCCGACCCCTGGTCTAGAAGATGAGGACAGATGGCAGTTTGGATGATCTGGCAGCATGTAGCTTTTCAGTGGCCCTCAAGAGGGCAGTCTTTGTAGAAAGCCAGACAGGTTGGGATCTTAGAGGTTGTTTCATTAGGGATAGAGTGACAGTTGATTATAGACGGTGCTCTTAAGAAATTTTTAAAATGAGAGAGAAGCAGAACTGGTCTGTAGTTGTTTTTTTTTTATTTTTTTAAAACTGCTATAGGAAAGCACCATCATAATCTACCACTCATATTTTACACCCTTACAATGTCCCAGCAATACAGCAAATTCTTTTCTGTTTCTTACCTTAGGGTAGAATAATTTAAATAATGAAGTTTTATACATTCTTTCCAAACTTTTTTAAAAAAAGTATTTTTAATAAAAACTCAACAAATGGGACTCTATCCGTGCCTACTACTCTTAGCTACACTCAGCCCAAGCATAGATTCTGCGCACACACACAAATTGATAGAGAAGCTGAGGTAGAGGCATGTGATGAGTGTGTTTTAGTTGTTGGGAAGCAGCAGTGTGTGTCTGTGAGGTCATTACAAGAGCTGATGAGATTCTCTCTGAGTTGCAGGCAGCAGACCAAACCAGCAGGCATGAGCAGAAATCCAGATCACACGTCACATCAGATGATGCATCCCCCTACCCCAGTTGGGCTGTCCTTATCCCCTTTGCTCACAGATTCTGCTGTTTCTATAAACTGTGTCTGTTTTGGCAAGTATAATACACTGCCCGTCCTAAATCACACAGTAATATTTAGTTGGACCACCTTTGGCTTTGAATATAACACTAATTTATTAACATTTTTACAGTTGAGTTGCTTTAATTTTTCGCCAAGATCTGGTATTGATAATGGAGGACTTTGTTTGATGATAATATCTGTAATCATCAATTACAGATACTATCAATCTCCTTAGATGTTTTAATTGCTTGATGCATGCCAATATTTTCACCCTTCTGAGTCAGGATGTGTCTTTCAACATGGTTGTTTAATAAATAAGAAGCTAGGTTGAAACAGGTTGAAACAACTTATTAGCTGAAACATAATAATAAAGGGCTTTTACCTATTTGCTTATTTAAATCCAGGTGGTGACTTTTTTGAATGGAGTGTATTTGGTCATTCTCTGTAGAAGTATGTTGTAAATGGTCTGCTGGTGCTCTGTTATTCTAGACACAGTTTGTTTTTTACCTGACACTTGTCTTTTGTGTTCTGCTAATCATTTGTCTACATTTTTTATCTTTTTCTCTGTCAGTCTTGAACTTGCCTGTTGTCAGACCTTACAAATACTGCAGGTGTCTGTTTTAAATGTGCTGGTAGAATGTTTTTTATTAGAGTTTTGTACATTACTATAAATGTTTAAAAAAATAGCTTTAGTGTCCTGCACAGACCCCTGACTTCAACAACCCCTCAAAACACCTTATAAACACTCCAGTTCCACTGTTGTAGTGGAACTGTAGCTCCAGACCTCATCAACCAATCATTCATTAGTGGCTGATCTCACTAATATTTTATGGCTGAATGAACAAATGTCCAAAAGCACAATTCAAAGTGATTAATGAACTGGAGTAGGAGTAAAACTGAATCTGAAATTTAATGTTCAAAAATGTGTGAATCTATTACCAAAACTGAAAATCTAGGTAAGAAATTAAATTTCCTTGAGGCTCAAAATGTGAGAAAAAATCATCACACTGTAAAAGTTTTTAACTATATATAGTTATTGAATTAAGTTTTTCTATTTATACAAATTATTGCTTAGTAAAAAAATAAATGTAAGTCGCTCTGGATAATGTTGTCTGCTAAATGTTTTAAATGTAAATGTCAAATTCGAGAAAGGTTTGAGCGACAAAGTATTAGAATATCTTGGTCAAAGCATATTTCTGTTTTTTGCAAGAAATTACCCACCCCAGCATACCTAACAGGTTGTTCCAGATCAATTGTCAAACTACTAAATTTAACTTAGGACAGATACACAAGCAGGTGAGATACCTGCTAGGCATCCTGTGTACTTTAGCATCTTCTGATAGTCTCATCAGGCTAGCTGTAAGTGGCCGGGACATCTCCCTGCCTTTCCTGCAGCTGTTCCTAGGACAGATTGTAATTTCCTTCCAATTTTTCCTTAACTAATTTGTTAGCCAGCTTCAAAATCAGAATCATCTTTGCCTTAGGCCAATTTTTCGGCCAGATGGCCTAAAGCACAATGGGACCTGGCGTTACTCATGGCACTTTGGGTATATATCCAGCACGTGGATAGAGGAACACTTTTACCATACCTGTGGCGAAGTCCAGGTTCAAAGGCAAGGTGGACAGCACTTGTATCACAAATCCTCTTGACAAGAGATTGGAATCAAAAACACTTTTAAAATGTTAAACGCATATCTGAAGCACCTTCCAGAGGCTTATCAGTCTACCACAGCTAGATTCCATGACAAAGTTGCTGAACTTTGTCCCTCAGCCTTGGCATGTTGCCTGGGCCTGAATGTATTAAGGAAAACCAGAGCAGACAGTGTTTCTTTTTATGCAAACAGATCTACTTCTACTCTGATAAAATGTTTCTATAGGAGCTGCACTACATCAGGGTGGAGTATTCATTCCCCAGCCCAGGTATGTTGATCGCTCTCAGTGATCAAAGTTTTTCCAACGTCCACTTAAGGATCTGGAGTGCTAACCTGTAGTGTTAAAAAATGCAGACCCCATTAGTGATTGGTGTATTCGATCTCTGACATATTGTATGTGCTTACTACTACATGCCAGTTATTCATGTCTGGTAGAAAGAGCTTTAATGCTGGATAACCCTGCAAGCATCTTCAAGCAGTTGTTCACCATGAGAGATGGGTTTCTCCCCACAGACCTTGGGCATAGCAGTTACTCATGTGAGGGAGGCATCTGTCGTAAGTCTTTGCACTAGAAACCAAGGCTCTCTCTATATGTCTAAGGCTCAAAGGCATTGCCACAAGAGATTTTTGGAGTAGATTCCCCTTTAGGGAAAAACCCTTGATTTTGAGCCACCTTTGTAGTCGTGTCAAATGCAGCAGGCCAAAAGAAATCACGTTAACCGAATTCCAGACTAACCCTAGGTAGGTTATGGTCTAAGCTGGGGATAGTATGCTCTTATTTGCATTGAGTCTCACCCCTAGCCTCTTGATATGAGCAAAAACAGCATCTTCAGAATGCAGATGCCTTGAAGTTGCATAGGAGCCAGCATAGCATCTACACACTTTGTGGATGCATGAGGTGACAAAGAGATGTGCTTTCGAAAGAAAACATTAGGAACTTTTATATGATGAGTACAGATGGGTTATATAGAAATATGCATTCTTGAGGTCTATTGTGACAAACCAGTCTTGAGCTCTGATCTGTGATGTGATATTAGATTAGATTAGATTAGATTCAACTTTGTCATTGTGCAAGGTACATGTACAGAGCCAATGAAATGCAGTTAGCATCTAACCAGAAGTGCATAAGTGGCTTATTTACAATAAATATCAGTGTAATAAATAGGGTATGGGGTTGATAGTTACAGAGGTGGGGGTAAATAATGTACAGAGGTATATGGATAGAGTATAGAGGTGTAACAATAGAGAGTTATAGATTGTGCAAAGATGCATAATGATAGGTAGTGCAAAGTACAGAAGTGGCAGTGCAGTAGTAATTAATACTGTAGATCAGCTGTTCAGTGCAGAAACAGCCACAGGAAAGAAGCTGTTTCTCAGTCTGTTTGTGTGGGCTCTGAGGCATCGGTAGCATCTGCCTGATGGGAGAAGAGTGAACAGTCCGTGGTTGGGGTGAGAGGGATCTTTGATTATGCCTCTCGCCCTTTGCAGACAGCGTTTTTTGTGTATATTGTTCAGGGTGGGTAGCTGAGTGCCAATGATTCGTTGGGCAGTTTTCACCACCCTCTAAAGGGCTGTGCGGTCTGAAGCAGTGCAGCTGCTGTACCATACGGAGATGCAGTTTGTGAGGATGCTCTCGATGGTACTGCAGTAAAAGTTCTCCAGTATCCTGTTGCTGAGATGGGACTTTTTAAGTCTCCTCAGAAAATATAGGCGCTGTTGTGCCTTTTTGACCAGGAAAGAAGAGTTCAGAGACCAGGTGAGATCCTCAGAGATGTGGATTCCTAGGAACTTGAAGCTAGGTACATGCTCAACAGCCGCTCCATTGATGTGTATTGGAGGATGAGTGTGATTGCTAGCTCATCTGAAATCCACAATTACCTCCTTTGTCTTCTTAGTGTTGAGTTCCAGGTTATTGTCCTCACACCATGCTGTCATCTGCAAACTTGACAATGCTGTTTGACGCATAGACAGGCACGCAATCATAGGTGAAAAGGGAGTATAGGAGAGGGGACAAAACACAACCCTGGGGGAACCCCGGTGCTGATGGTGAGATTGGAGGAGGTGATGTTATTCAATCGCACAGACTGTGATCTGTTCGTAAGGAAGTCCAGGGTCCAATTGCAAAGGTGTGTGCTGATACCGAGCTGTTTCAGCTTCAAGGTTAGCTTAGAAGGGCTAACTGTATTAAAAGCTGAACTAAAATCGACAAACAGCATCCTGACATAAGTGTCGGAGTTGTCCAAATGAGTCAGGGTAGAATGTAGTACTGTGGAAATGGCATCTTCAGTTGACCTATTTGGACGATAGGCAAATTGGTGAGGGTCCAGGTTGGGTGGCAGACAGGCTTTAAGGTGGCTGAGGACCAGTCTTTCAAAGCATTTTGCGATAACTGGGGTGAGTGCGACTGGACAAAAGTCACCCAGTTCTTTTGCAGCAGAGTGCTTCGGCATTGGTACAATGGTAGCAGACTTTAAGCAGGTGGGGACGATTTCCTGGGCCAAGGACAGATTGAAGATGTTTGTGAAGACCTCAGCCAACTGCTGCACGCATGCTTTAAGTACGCGTCCAGGGATGCCATCAGGGCCAGCTGCCTTCCTACCATTCACCCTTCCCAGGGTAGCACACACTTCAGAGATGGAGAGCGAGAGTGGATGCTCACCTGGTGACAGCTCTGTTTTGAGCATAGGCTCTATATTCCCTTTTTCAAAGCGAGCATAGAAGAGGTTAAGCTCGTCGGGGAGTGAGGCAGAGCTGGTTGGAGGTGTTCTGTTGGGTGGTTTGCGGTCAGTAATAGCCTGTATTCCCTGCCACATGCGTCAGGGGTCAGCAGAGATGAAGTGCTCATCGATCTGCTGTTTGTATTCGTGTTTGGCTTTGAAGATTCCCCTCCTCAGATCGGCTCTGGCGACGTTGTAGGCTTCCGGTCTCCAGACCTGAAGGCGGTGTTGCGTGCTTTGAGCAGGAGACGGACCTCACGGTTCATCCAGGGCTTCTGATTGGGGAACACTTTGATGTTCTTATTTGTAGTCACCAAATCCACACACTTATTGATGTAATCAAGGACAGCAGTGGTGTAAGTGTTGATATTGGTGACTGTATCTGTAGTGGCCTGTGCAGCAAATCCACTCCAGTTTGTATGTGTGTGAGTGAACTGCTGTTGGAGAGCAGCGTCAGCCCCATCCATCCAAACTTTAACAGTCCTGATTGTGGGTTTCACACTTTTAATGACTGGACAGTACTTGGGCAACAGGAACAATGAAAGATGGTCTGATTGTCTGAGGTAGGGGAGAGGTGTGACTTGTGTATACATGATCTAGAGTTTTTTGTCCCCTAGTGAAACAGGAGACGTTTTGTTGGAATTTCGGCAGAACACATCTTAGATTGCAGTGATTGAAATCCCCAGCGACGACAAAGGCTCCATCAGGATGCACTGTCTGCAGCTTGTTGATAGCAGAGCTTAGTTCTTCCATAGCTGTGCTAGCCTTTGCATCCTGGGGGACATACACTGCTATCACCACAAGACATGTGAACTCACGTGGTAAATAAAAGGGTCTGCATTTAATGATCAGGTATTCAAGATCAGCAGAGCAGTGAGAAGAAACAGTGACAGAGACAGTGCACCATGTTTTGTTTACATAAATGCATAAGCCCCCTCCTCTGTTCTTACCCGTGCACACTGCTTCTCTATCCGCCCTGAAAATAGTGCGCCCCTCGAGTTCCAGCACGCTATTTGGGATGCCGGTGTTGAGCCAAGTTTCCGTAAAGACCATAATATTGCAGTCCGTTATCAGTCTCTGTGTGAGGGTCCAGATCCTGAGTTCATCCAGTTTATTCTCAGGGACCGAACATTGGCGAGGAAAATACTAGGAAACGCTGTCCGATGTGGATTTTGTTTCAGTTTAACCCAGATTTCTCCACGTTTTCCTCGTTTCTGTTTACGGTCTCGGCGCCGGCGCCGGACAGTTCCGCTCGGGATAAAAGGCTCGTTGTGTTGCGGCTTCCTTACGAGCTCCGGTGGTATCTGGTCAGAGTTGAAAATAAAGTCAGAAACAAAGTTTGTGCAGATGTGACCAACATCCAAAAGTGATTGTCTGTCGTATGAAACACTCGCATGACAGAATTGCGCGAGCACGATATGTTTGATGGTCAGCATTTTAAACTAGAGCTGTCTGACCTCTACCTCTAAATTACTTCTTGTTTGATTTTTCTAAATTAAAACATTGTGCGGTTGTCGTGATAGCCATGTGGGTAGTGTGTTGACATGTAGGGTGCCACTGCACTTCAGCCAGCCTGGGTACAAAACATAGGCAGAAATGTACTTGTAGAAAATATGTATGTAAATGTATTTTTAAATATATTTTAGCCTATGTATTTTGGGGTCATTTTTTGTATATTTTTTGATTATGTATTTATGTGATATATATATGTATATATATATATATATATATATATATATATATATATATATATATATATATATATATATATATATATATATATATGTATATATATATTTAAAGTAAAGGGCCAGGTGTGTGGATTAATACTACAATTACTTGTGGCCACTGGAATATGGTGGGGTTAAAGACATTTCAGTTTATAGTGTGGCTATTTAATTTTTTTAATGTGTTGCATTAGACTGAGACATTTAACCTTAAATGCTAAACATTTCCAGGATTGTAACTGAAACTGGCTTTTTGCATAAAAAGAGTACCTTGAAACCATTAAAGGCAATGAAAACCATTTTATTTTCCTAAACTACATTTGACTGTGTAGTTAGTCAATTATACTTACAGGCACTGAACTACTGAAAGTCCCTCCAGAATTTAAGATTGTAAGATGTTTTTGATATTTGGGCTAAGATATGTAGTGTGACATCATCACAAAACAAGTAGTGTTCACTCACAGGCACACACACACAAACATACACATTAGGACTTGAAAAGGAAACAGCACTTAATACTTATGAACTTATGAATACTTAGAGGAAAGCGCTGCAGTACAGGGAGAACACACACAAAAACACACATGACAAACGTAAGACTTAAAACCCAAGTTGTGAGGTGCAAGGCAAATGTGCTCAGCCAACTTGGCCAATTATTATTAATTATTATTACTATTATTATTATTATTACACAGTGTAGTTGTTGTCTGGAATACGATTTCGATCTGATAGAGCTAAAATAAACATTGATAGGTGTATTTAAAGCAAAGTTTCCAAGCCATATATAGTGAAAAAAGCACATAAATAACACATTTTACATGGCAGTGTAAACAAAGTCCCGACAGAAGAAGAGATAAACATAGGTTACTCTCTGGTGGCATGAGCAGGCATTGCGAAAGTCTTTTTCAAACTGAAAAACAAAAATAGATTTTTTTTTCTGTGCTTTGTTGGTAGCTCGGTGGTTAAGGTATTGGACTGATCATTGAAGTTCCATTTCCAGCATAACCAAGCTGCCACTGCTGGGCCCGTGAGCAAGGCCCCGAACCCTAAACTGACATGTTGTACAAAAGAATTAGATAAATGTTAAATGGTATGTAAAAATGTCTGCCAAATGCCAGAAATATAATATACAAGATCAAGTGGATTCCAGTTTCATTAGTTAACAATTCTTTATTTCAGTTGCCACTTTTTTTTTCTTTTTTATTTGCACAGACAAATAGTTTTTGCATTTTAGGTAGAAACACAGCAAATTGTATACTTATAATAGCAGAACCAGATGTGCAGCTTGACTCAGTTAAAAAAGCAATTTCCGGCAGGCCCTATTAGTAAATAATTTTTTTGTTGTATGATCAAGTTTGCATATGCACTCAAAAACCACCAGTTCCTTAGAGTTGGTAGCATCAGCTGGATGACAAGCTAACACAAGCTCTAATCCATCAAACATTTTAGGAGACTGTGACAGGTTGTAATGTTTGTGTACTGGTGAATATCTGGATAATTATTACTGTTTTCTTGATGATGCTCATTCATCAAGAAATCATGCATTTCTAAGGGAACCTTTTCATTGAGAGAACAAGATAGAGCAGAAAACAAAAAAATTCTGAGAGAAAGACACTGAGATAGGGAACAAGAAATAGAGAGAATAAGAAAGAGAGATAGAGACAGAAAATGAGGGAACAAAAGAGGGACTGATACTGCTTTTTCACCAGGGCCGGTGCCCAAACTGGGCTCCGCTTTTTTACCAAAAAAAGCTCTAAAAGCTTGCTGATCTTGAGTGGAAAATAATAATATCAGTGGGGCAAGAGTCACCTCAGACAGCAAATTAGCCAAACAAAGTACAAAAGTATTAGCATAAGCGTTAGTAAGAAAAGAGAAAGATGCTCTTTTCTTGTCGAGACGAGAATGCAGAATATCAATACACGTGTGTGTGTGTGTCTGTATATATATATAATATATATATAGATATATCTATATATATATATATATATATACAGTATGTCAATATATATATATATATATATATATATATATATATATATATATATATATATATATATATATATATATATATATATATATATATATATATATATATATATATATATATATATATACACAGTATGTCACAGAAGAAGAGAGTACACCCCTTACATTTCTTGTAAATATTTATTATATCTTTTTATGTGAAAACACTATTTTGTATGGCCACCATTATTTTCCAGCACTGCCTTAACCCTCTTGGACATGGAGTTCACCAGAGCTTTACAGGTTGACACTGGAATCCTCTTCTACCCCTCCATGACAATATCACGGATCCGTTTGCGGATGCCCCCCAGATGCTCAATAGGGTTTAGGTCTGGAGACATGCTTGGCTAGTCCATCACCTTTACCCTCAGCTTCTTTAGCAAGGCAGTGGTCGTCTTGGAGGTGTGTTTGGGGTCAATATCATGTTGGAATACTGCACTGCGGCCCAGCCCCCGAAGGGAGGGGATCATGCTCTGCTTCAGTATGTCACAGTACATGTTGGCATTCATGGTTCCCTCAATGAAGTGTAGCTCCCCAGTGCCGTCAGCACTCATGCAGTCCCAGACCATGACACTCCCACCCCCATGCTTGACCGTAGGCAAGACACACTTGTCTTTGTACTCCTCACCTGGTTTCCGCCACACACGCTTGACACCATCTGAAACAAACAAGTTTATCTTGGTCTCATCAAACCACAGGACATGGTCCCAGTAATCCTTGTCCTTAGCCTGCTTGTCTTCAGCAAACTGTTGCGGGTATTCTTGTGCATCATCTTTAGAAGAGGCTTCCTTCTGGGACGACAGCCATGCAGACCAATTTGATGCAGTGTGCGGCGTATGGTCTGAGCACTGACAGACTGATCCCCCCACCCCTTCAACCTCTGCAGCAATGCTGGCAGCACTCATACGTCTATTCTCCCAAAGACAACCTCTGGATATGATGCTGAGCACGTGCACTCAAATTCTTTGCTCGACCATGGCGAGGCCTGTTCTGAGTGCAACCTGTCCTGTTAAATCGCTGTGTGGTCTTGGCCACCGTGCTACAGCTCAGTTTCAGGGACTTGGCAATCTTCTTGTAGCCTAGGCCATCTTTATATAGAGCAACAATTCTTTTCTTCAGATCCCCAGAGAGTTCTTTGCCATGAGGTGCCATGCTGAACTTCCATTGACCAGTATGAGAGAGTGAGAGCAATAACACCAAATTTAACACACCTGCTCCCCATTCACACCTGAGACCTTGTAACACTAACGTGTTTCATGACAACAGGGGGGGGGGGGGGAGATTAATATAAAAGATATAATAAATATTTACAAGAAATGTAATGGGTGGTGTACTCACTTCTGTGACATATAATGTGTGTATATATATAGATATATATGCTATTTGCACAGTACCGTTGTAATTTGCACATTTCGTTCTACCTCATCTACAGTATGGTTGGCGCTATTCCTTTATGTCCCGTCCTTTACTGTCTTTTTGCACTGTCCTTGTTATGATTGTATTGTTTATTGCACTGTCTGTTTATGCACGGTCTGCACTGACATGCACTTTATGTCTATTCTGTTTAGTGGCTCTTGTTGTTTTGTAAATTCTGTGTTTTGTGTAGAACCAGGGGGTCCTGGATAAACGCTTGTCCAATCCTACCTCCTATAAGCATGCATCAGGTAGCGTAGATATAGCTAAGTTAGCACTGCTGTACGCTGTGTAACAAAAACAAAACTTATTATAAGCTGAGCTAGATAATGATTCCAGTCAAATATTGGTGACATAGCGTGTTCCGCTCCCTGTTCAAACATGAGCCGGTTCGGAACAAGTGCCTGCCTTGGCCAAGCACTGGTTCTGGCACCAGCCCGGCCCAGATGGGAAAGAGGTAGGTGAGAACCTAAAAAAAGTGACTGAGTGCATGAAAGTGTAAAGTACTCCACTGAGGCGAGAGGTATTAGAATCCAGTTTTATTTACAAAAGGCATAATCTTAACAGTCTCGGGCATGGTAGGCATAACAACAGTTTCGGGCATGTTAGGCATAACAACAACAGTCTCGGGCATGGCAGGTATAACAGTAACAGTTTCTGGTGCAGCAGGCATGACAGTACCTATCTCTGACGTGGCAGGCATGACAACATCAGTCTATGGCATGGCAGGCATGACAATATCCTCAGCAGACGTGGCAGGTTCGGCATGAGCCTCCTCTGGCTGGCCATCAAGCTATCGGCCTGGTGCTGGCTCCGGATCTGGCTCTTGGGCAGGCTTGGGAGTGACGGCCAAGCAGTATGTGGCCCAGACACAGAGGATGGCTAACCCCATTACAAGCAGTGCTGTGGATATAGCAAATCCTCTTCGAGGGCCTTAGCTAGGGTCATTGACAGTCCGACAGTCATAGTCAACCCCATCTGAGGATCTGCCAGACTGGACACAAGTCTTGGCAGCGGCACGGGGGCCATCTTGGAGCTGGGCAGCGGGGCGGGGGCCATCTTGGAGCTGGGGCGCAGCGGCCATCACGGAGCTAGGCGGCCATCACGGAGCTAGGCTGGGATGTGGCGGCCATCGCGGAGCTAGGCTGGGGTGTGGCGGCCATCGCGGAGCTTGGCTGGGCCGCGGCGGCCATCACTGAGCTTTTTTTTTTTTTTTCATGCATACAATTTGTTTACTGTAAAAAATAATTAATTTTCTCACTCTGCCTTACATTTTGCCCCTTTTTTCTGCTGTCAGTCATTGAAGCTGTTTTTTTACCAAGCAGAGGGCTTGTTTGTTCAATAGCGATTAAGTCTCTGCCTGCATTTTTCCACTTACCACTTCAAGTGAATTAAGCGTACAAAGCCACATTTATTTTATCTATTTCTTAACTGGGCATGACTGTGTTTCCTTGTGTGAAAAAATCACTAAGAAAAGAGAGACAGGAAAAACGATAACAAGCTGGAAGAACAAAAGAGAGCAGGAAAGAGAAAAAGAGAGGGCAAAAAACTGAGCGTTATTAAGAGAGAAGAGGAGAGAGAGACAGACTGAAAGGAAGAAAGCAAAAGCAAAAAAAGTGAATTAAAAAACAATAGAGTGAATGAGAAAATGAAACGATAGAATTAAAAAAAAGATAAAGGAAACAAGAAAGGTAATAAGAAAATAAGATAGAAAAAGAAGAAATGAATGTAAGAAGAAATAAGAGTAAATGAGAGAGATGAGTAAGAATGTGAGGGAGAATAAAAGAGAGAATGGGTGAAAGAACAAGAGGGAGTATTAGACAATGGGAGACAGTATAAGGAGACTGAGAGAGAGAATACAGATTAAGAGAAAAGTAAAGCCAATTAAAAGGGTGGAGCATCGGATTGTTATGTTTCTTTTTACTTATGTGTAAGGGAGAATATAGAGAGTAAATAAGCAAGTAAAAACATAGCTGAGAAGTGAGATAAGAGACTCTATAAAATATCTCCCTTAGTGTGTAAGATCTCTATTTCTATTTTTAGATTATATATGTATGTTTTTTTATATTTTAGCATCTAGCCAGTACTATTGTTTTTGTCTGCATACCATTTTGTATTTCTTTGACTATAGTTTCTTTGTGACAGACTAATACAGTCACAACAGGCTAATTACAGTGTAAAGAAGCACAGAGTACTTGTTAATTCATTATCTGTGAGACAGTTTTGCACAGTGGGAATTTGCACAAATGTTCATAAGAAAGTTTAAATGTGATAATCACCCACTCGCATTTATTCTTAAACATGAGAAACTGAACAGGAAAGAAGAGAGAATAGAAGAATGGAAGGGAAAAATGGGAAGATGAAAACAAAAGAGAGAGATAAAAAAAAAATATTTGACAAAAATGCATGAAATAATACAGAATATTACAAGTCCTTATTGTAAAGTAACAGGCTGAGTAGGATCAATGATGCAGGTTTATGGTTTATTGAAATCTTAAAAGTTTAAAGAATAAAGCAGAGGCATAGTAAGAATTGCCTTTGTGGCTGCAGCAGAAGTTTCTTTAGCCGCTCTAATGAATTTCCTGCTCAGGTTTCACCCAAACTCACCAATCAATCTGTTGTAAGCCTGCAGACTCATTCCTATCGATAAAGTCTAGACAGGTTTAAAGGTACAATTAGCTATTTAAACTCAATAAAGTGGTACAAGTGAAAGAAATTAACAAAATATTGTTGTCCAAATTGAAATCTTCCTGCAACACACTTTAAACCTGGAGAAAGTGGCTATTACATTCTGAGTCATAAGAGGGCTGCACAGGGAGCTGAGGTTGATCTGTATGGCAGGCATTACATTCTAGACTCAGTTATCACCTGAGTTGAGCCACAAGTGCATTTTAAGAATTACTTTTATTAAAGGACTTTTGGTGTCCTTTAACATTGCGTCTTTTTTGGCACCCTGAACGACACACCCATAATTTTTTTCTAGCCTTGCATGGATTTCTTTAAGTAAGGTAAGTTTTTAACTATTGTTTTAGTTTTTATGATCCCAACACAGCTTGCAGTAATGAGAACTGTTTTGCAGTGACATTACAAACAGCTAGTGGCAATGATTATTTTTGTTTCCATTTGTCATGAAAATCCATTTGGCATAAATCACTAATAAGTGAAAAATTTTAAAACTGTTTGGTTGATTGTTTGGTGTAATTGTTTTTATAGTTCTCAGTTTTTGGTGCTTTTTTCCTTTTTTGCATTTTCGAACAGGTGTGAAAGATAAGTGGAAATAACTGTTTGATCTCCTGTCATTGGGCTTCATCAGAATATGAGAAGTCCAAAAGGCTATGTAGATATGCACTTATATTTATCCTAATTTAAATTTAAAATAAATATATTTTTTTAATTTAATTATTTGTTGCTAGGGTAATCTTTGCAATTTTTCCAACAATGACAAATATCTTTTTAGGCTACCACTGCCATATTTCATAATACAAATAAGATGCTATTTTTCTTGGTGTGTATTTTTACCATTTATCATTTATTGATCCCTAATTTGGGGTCACAAGGATCTGCTGAAAGGCAGAAGGGGTACACCCTGGACAGGTTGCCAGTCCATCACAGGGCTACACACACTCACACTTACTCCTATGGGCAATTTAGAATCACCAATCAACATGATTTTAGACTGTGGGAGAAAACGAGAGTACGGGGAGAACATGTAAACTCCACACAGAAAGGCTTTCTTGCTGTGAGGCAATATATTAACAACTAAGCCACCGTTCTACCACATAGTATATCATATGATATAGATTAATTTATATACAACATTTTACAAGTTAAATATTTATACATTTTTAGAGAATGTTTTATATAATTCACTATATTATATTATGGTTAAGACGTTTTTAGAATAAATTGAAAACATTTTTACTGCCTACGACGCATATATCAAATACTTATTTACTAATTTTATGTATCTTTTATTTTTAGGTACATTGTGAGAGCTGCAGTAGATGGACACATTTTAAATATTTGAACTTCGATAAAAGGTTTATTGCCAAAAAATAAAAGAAATAAATGTATTTCTTTTTAAATAGTGTATGAGCCGATTTCCCTGTATCGATTACATTGATTAGAATCTGCAGCGCTATGTGGTCTTATTTAGTCCATTTTTCTATTAAAAATAACTATGTTTTGCTTGATTTGTATTATCTGCCTCTCTTTTTGGTCATTTAAAAAAGACATAATACAACATTTAGTGCATTGCTTTATACGCCTGACTGTGCTAAAGAAATCAGTCAAAAAGCCTTGATTTTTATTAACAATAAAAGTTTGGGTTTTTTATATTGTTTAGCATGATAAAAAATTATTTCAATAACTAATTCTATTTCAAATATTATATTATTATCTGTTCTTAGGGTGAGTTTGTAACATCTCTTCAGGAACTACAGACGTAAAACTGTAAAATTCTCCATCATGTTTGTATTATTTTAGTAGGGCAATCCTTTGGCTAACAAGAATCTTTTACTGAAATTTAACTGAATTATTTTACGTAGTCACTGACACGAAGCAGAACCCTGCAGTAAGAATTTTTTCAATAAGATTTGTTAAGGTTCAATTATGAACCGATATATATAGAGTATCTCACAAAAATCAATACACCCCTCTAATTTCATGAAACATTTTAGTATATCTTTTCAAAGCATAATACTATAGAAATAAAACTTTGATATATTTTAGAGTAGTCAATGTGCATCTTGTATATTAGTATACATTTATTGTCGAAATAGGTGGCAACAAAAGTGAGTACACCCTTAAGTGATAACAGTTGTACAATGCATCTTTAACCATGCAAAGTCTTATGCCCTATTCATCATGTTTATGTGTTTGTCAGCTTGATAGGACCATAGAAATTTGTGTATTTTATATAAGCATTTACAATTTGATGCTTTAAGTACAATTCACTCATATTGACCACTGGAGGATCAACATGGTACTTTATGGCAAAAAAATCTGAGAATTTTGAGAAATAGAATTGTTACTCTACACAAATATGGTTAGGCTACAAGAAGATCGGTAACACCTTGAAGCTGAGTTACAGTACAGTGGCCAGGGTCGTACAGAGGTTTTCCAAGGTTTCACTCAGAACAGGGCTCGCAAGGGCCGAACAAAGAAGTTGAGTAAGAGTGGGAGAGGATCCCGGCAACAACATGCGCAGCCATGCCCCGGCGGGTTAAGGCTGTGCTAGATAACAATGTTGCTCACACAAAATATTGACACTTTGGACACAGTTTTACTTGTTCACTTAGGGCAGGGGTGGGCAATCTCGGTCCTGGAGGGTCAGTGTCCTGCAGAGTTTAGCTCCAACCCTAATTAAACACACCTGAACCAACTAATTGGTTAGATCTTACTAGGTATACTTAAAACTTACAGATAAGGTTGTTGAGGTAAGTAAGAGCTAAACTCTGTGTACTCCCTTTGGTTGCCAGCTATTTTGACAATAATGGCTATATGTCGAGTTATATTTAGAGGACAGTAAATATATACTGTTATACAAGCTGCACATTTACTACTCCAAAATATATCCAAGTTTCATTTCTATAGTATTGTCCTTTGGGAAGATATACTAAAATGTTTGCTGAATTTAGAGGGGTGTCCTCACTTTTGTAAGATGTTGTATAACTTTCATTTTGTGCAACGATAAACAAATATGACAAAGTAGTCGACAGAGCATTAATTGCATTATTTAGTTCACTAATTTACTAGGACAGTAGATCCTTAACATAAAAAACCTCTCTATGTCTTCAAATTTGAAATTTTATGTAATTTTTTTTTTTCACACATTTTCGTTTACAGTTTGGTGGTGGATTGATATCTATTTCATATTTCACTTCATCTGCATGTCTTTTTTAAATGTTCTGTTTTTTTATATGTAAAAATAATTTTAGTGTAAATATTATGGGTGGCTGAATACTTATTTGTATTTATGTCTTGTATATATGATTTGTATAGCAAGAACCAAAACGAAATTTAATTCTAATACACTGTCTTCACTGTATCTGTTATACTAGTACAGATATTTTTCTCTTTGGCTTCAGCTGTCTTTAGGGTGTTTTTTGTTGATAACATAAAAGGTTTGTAAATATTCTTCAGCTTCGTGACATAGTTCTTGCGCTTATATTGTTTTTGTGAGTTTCATGCCTGAGGTGGCATTTATTTTTTATCAATAATTTTGGGCTTCTGCTCCAGTTTGTCATATCTTTATGTATCTGGCACTGTCATTTTTTTTTAAATAAAATGCATTTGTTTTCTGTTTAAAGACAGAAATCAGGGGAAATTACAGTTAGATATTTTTAATGCACACTAAATTCTTTTCCATAAGGTTTATTTCTGGACTATTTTCTTTCTTCTTGAAGCACTTGAATTCTATCATGCTTCCTAGACCACTCTTTAAGCCTAATCATCTTGACAAACAAACAAAAAAATATTAGATGGCAAATGTCAACTAAAGACCTTGACCTCTCTCTGAATGAATGTCTGCTTAAGGCTTTTGTGCACAGGGACATTGTCTTGCTGGGACAGCGTTTGAGTCTTTTTGTTCCAGTGCAGAAATTGTGTAATGGCAACAGTTTGGTGCTGACACAGTTTTATGTGAGGGGGGTTTTGAGGTGTTTACAAATTTTGGCTGTAGAATGTGCATGTAGGCCTTTGCAGAACATAACAAAATACACACAATGCAGACTAAATTCAAGTGTCTACAGTTTTGACACATTAGCTGGCTCATTAAATGTTTATTTAACATCATGCCTTTAAAGTCACATTTCCTGTTGTGACTGAGATGTTGCTTGTGCGTGGGTGTGTTTAGACAAATGGTTCAGCATGTTACAGGTAATATAAATTATAGAAATCTCAGGGAAGGCTTGTAATAAGGTGAGTGTGTGTGCATGTGTTTGTGTAAATAGCTATATAAGAGAAAAACAAAAAAGTGTAAAATTGCAAAAATATAAAGTAGAGAGTTAAAATTAAAGGTGAGTCAGAAATCTGGTTAGTCTCCTTGCAGCCTAGGCTGCTAATTATAAATGTTCATAGGGTATCTTTCTATGGCCTATTGGTAAGCTTGGGGTAACTCAGTAAGCCTCTCTCATCTGGATCTACATGCTAAAACAAATCAATAAGAAAACAAATGTCCATGCTGAAACCTAAGCAGGTATCATACAAGAGAGTTCCCACTGAATTTAATTAAATTAAAAGTCATAAAAATTATTAACCATTTTTTATCATTGTCATGTGATTTCTGGCATTTAATGTGGCAAAAAAGGAGGATCCAGAAAACCGCAGCACTTCTTCTCCCTAAAGAAAAACACAAAAAGGATGAGGAAGAGCTGCTTCTCCACCTGATCCTTCAACCAGAACAATACTTAGAATTGACCTCTTTGAATTTTTTAATCTCTACTCGATACTCTGCCTGCATTTGCATACATTTTATTTCCATACACTGTCTTTTTTTTTTTTTTTTTTTTTTTTTTAAATTCTGTTCTGATTCTTAGCATATATTTTACTTTTTATTGATTCACCCCTTATAGCATGAACAGGTAATAAAGAATGTTACTGCATGCCGTACTGTGTGTGGTTGTGTATAAGACAAAGAAAACCTAATTTTAGATTCAATATCTTTAAGAAATAATTATTGACTAATAAACAAAACAGGATTAATGACACAGTTGACAAAGGCAAGTTTATAACACTGGCTGCATGAATATGGACCAAATAACATTTCCCTCCCAAAGGAAACATCGTAAAATCCTGGCTGTGCTTAATGTCTTATAATACATACTTCATATAGAGGATTGACATCAAATTTTGAGCCAGCTTTAAATTATGGCTGTATACATATTTACCACGTTAGACAGTCGTGTTCTATAAGATACAAAACATTGTATTCTTAATGAGCCAGTGGATTTCTTCTTTTATCTTATAAAATTGTATATTTTAGTAGTGTGGTTACCTGTGGGTCTTGCCCTTGCAGAGGGGTACCGCCCTTGCAGAGGCGGCTGGGATGGGCTCCAGCAGATCCCTGTGACTCCGAATTAGGGAATAAGTGGGTATAGAAAATGAATGAATGAATGAGTAGTGTGGTTACTTTGACGAGTACTAGTCTAGGAACATAAAAGTAAGCTCATGGGTAGAAAGTTTCTAGCAATCCACGGTGTACATATTTGTTCTTTGGAACATTGATTTTAGTAAAGTTTTCCTACAGTTAGTGTGTTGCTTTAGTTGGGGTTTTTTTTCCCGTTATTTATTTGTTAGATGGATTTATTCTTCAAGCATTAAATAGTGTGTTAAACTATTAATGTCCAGAGATCACCATTTCAATAGTTGCATTAAAGTTCATTATTTAAATTCAGTAACCTTAAACAATGACAATTAACTTAAAGAACTTATTTTTTATTACAAATTTTTTTATTAATGCTAGGGTCAGACAGAGAAAAGGATCTACTTTAATTAAGTAAGGAAAGTGCAAACCTACACTTTGTCCACCACGCATCAGCAGTGCCTGACTAGGTCCTTCTGTGATGTCTTATTTAACTTATTTAACATCCCTTATTACACACACTTTATTATAATCTTGTTTATGTACATATAATGTCTCAAACGTGTGTGTGTTATCCCATCAATTTTAAATATAAGAAAGCAGAGCTTCTGTGGTTTTATATTTCACTGTGTTTCACTGTGAAACTATAAAGACCTGTGTGTACACATACACATACCCTCATAGACACACAAACAAGCCCTCAAACGCACACCCATTCTGCTGCCTTGAATTATTAACAATTCACATTACATAGTGTAAATGTTTGTTCTTTATTTCCTCTAATAATATGACCAAAACTAATGGAGACGTCTCAGAGACATGCAATAGGTTCCATTATTACTTAATTACCCTTGTGTATTATGAGCATCATTACCTTCGCTGTAACAGCAGGGGAGTTTTAACTTGGCAGTAAGTGTCATTTTGAATGTCAAAAATGTTTATCCAACACAAATGTGGATAGATGTTTTTAAGCAAATCTAACATTAGTGTAGTGGATGACCTAAAGACCAAGATCAGTTGTATTTTGGATAAAAGAGATAACTTGACTGTTAAAACATATTGTGATGATTTTATTTTACTTAATAATACATTTTAGCTCACTGTGCCCCCAAACAGGCTTACACTATTCTGTCTCTATCTAAAATGATAAACAGGGAGAGATGTGGGGGTTATTTTCAGGCTCCAAGAGAGCCTCTCATTAATTTCTAACTGAATCCCTAATGAGGTGGCAGGTGAATAATTGTGCAGATTGATGGCAGTATTCACTGACACAAACCCACAGAGCTCTATAAAGGAACAGATTCTTGCTATGATTCTTTGACAACGAAATCCATTGTCTTCTTCCGTACCCTGTCTGGCTTGTCAGTTACAGACTAATGCCCGGCTAGAAGCGGTATTTAACGGATTGTCAGTTGTATCATTTTGGTCAGTAGACATTTTCATATGTCATAAAATGTGTCGATTGATGAATAACTAAGTGCATTTTAAGTTTTTTGTCATCCTTTGATAATGTTATACATACATATCAAAGTAAGTGTACAGTTTTTATTATAGTTTCCTATGTTTGTCTTCCTATTCACGTAAGGATGTTTCAGTGATACATCTATTAACACAATTATTAATGCAGTTAATTAATGCTACCCTAATGCTACGTGCATTCAGTGATTTTATCACTACAAGCTCCACATTACTATACTGTAAAGGCAATCCTACTATTTTTTGCTGTAATGTTATATGAAATTAATGTAATCTTTATTAATAGGTGGAAAAACTACCATTTCAAATATCCATCCTTTTATTGTATATACACGCTTATTCCTAATCAGGGACATGGGGACCTGCTAGAGCCTTTCCTATTAGGCGAAAGGCAGTGGTGCACCATGGCCAGGTCGCCAGTCCATCACAGTGTGTGTGTGTGTGTGTGTGTGAGATAGAGATATAGAATATTATATCCTGTAACTCGAAAGTCAGTCGTGTACATGTGTTTGAATAGAAGGGAGAGAAGTGTAACAGTGAGATTACAGGGTGAAGAGGTAAAGAAGGTACCGGAGTTTACATATTCTCTACATTCTCTTCACTCAGACCCACTAACTTCATGTCCTTATTTATTGCATCCATATACCTCTTTGGTCTTCCTTTTAGCCTTTTGTCTGGTAGCTTAATTTCTAACATCCTCCTATCAATATATTTACCATCCCTCTTCTGTACATGTCCAAACCACTTTAACCTGACTTCCCTGATTTACTTCAAAACCTCTAATCGCCCCCCTGATGAACTCGTTTCTAATCTTGTCCGACCTCGTCATTCCCAAAGAAAACCTCAACATCTTCAGCTCTGCTACTTCCAGCTCTGCCACCTGTCTCTTCCTCAGCGCCACTGTCTCTAAACCATACATCATTGCTGGTCTCACCACTGTCTTGTACACCTTCCCCTTGATTTTAGCTGATATTCTCCTGTCACACAACACTCCTGACACGTTTCTTCACTTATTCCAACTTGCCTGTTCTCGCTTCTTTACCTCTTTCACACATTCTCCATTGCTCTGGACTGTCGCCCCAAGTACTTAAACTACTGTACCTTCTTTACCTCTTCACCTTGTAATCTCACTGTTCCACTTCCCTCTCTTTCATTCAAACACATGAATGCTCTGTCTTGCTACGACTGACTTTCATTCCTCTTCTCTCCAGAGCAAACCTCCACCTCTTCAGATTTTCCTTCACCTTCTTCCTGCTTTTTCATTAAAAAAACATCATTGTCCAAGGAGATTCCTGTCTGACCTCGTCTGTCAAACGATCCATCACCACCGCAAACAAAAAAGGGGCTTAGAGCTGATCCCTGATGCAGTCCCACCTCAACTTTGAACTCCTTTGTCTGACCTACTGCACAACTCACCACTGTCTTGCTCCTCTCATACATATTCTGCACCACCCTGACATACTTCTCTGCTATTCCTGACTTCCTCATACAATACCACAGCTCTTCTCCTGGTACCCTGCCAGGTCTACAAAAACACAATGCAGATCCCTACGGCTATCTCTGTACTTCTCCATCAGCATTCTCAGAGCAAAGAGTGCATCTGTAGTGCTCTGGGCATTAAGCCATACTGCTGCTCACAAATACCTACTTCCCCCTTAACCTAGCTTCCACTACTCTTTCCCATAGCTTCATTGTGTGACTCATCAACGTTTTGCCTCTGTAATTGTTGCAACTCTGCACATTACCCTTGTTCTTAAAGATAGGCACCATTACACTCCCCCTACATTCCTTAGGCATCTTTTCACTCACTATAATCCCGTTAAACAAGCTAGTAAGAAATTTTACTGCTGCCTCTTCTCTAATTTCCACACCTCCACCGGTATCTCGTCAGGTCCAATCGCCTTTCTTCTTTTCATCCTCTTCAAAGCCATCCTTTGCAAACATCTTTTGCACTTCCTGCTCCACCTCTTCTACCCTCTACACCCTCTGATTCTTCTCATTCATCAACACTTGTTAAATGTCCCACTTCTTCTTGGCTAAGCTTTTTCTCTTTATACTATCCTGAACTTTGTCATTCCACCACCAAGTCTCCCTATCTTCTTTCCTCCTTCCATGTGACACACCTAGCACCTTTCTTTCTGTCTCCTTGATCACTTCTGCTGTAGTTTGCCTTTCATCTAAAAACGCCGCCCAGAGCCTGTTTCAGCCTGTCTAAATTCTTTACAGTATTCTTCCTTTTTCAGCTTCCACCACTTGGTTTTCTTCTCTACCCTTGATCTCTTCTTCTTCCAGACCAACATTTTCATTCTACACACCACCATTCTATGCTGTCTGGCTACACTCTCTCCCACCACAACTTTACAGACACTAATCTTTTTCAGATCGCTGAAGATGTAATCTACCTGTGTGCTCCTTACTCGGCTCTTATAAGTCACTAAATGCTCCTCTCTCTTCTGGAAAAAGGTATTTAACACAGCCATCTCCATTCTTTTAGCAAAGTCTACTATCATCTGTCCCTCACTGTTCCTTTCCCTGACTCCATACCTGCCCAACACTTCCTCATCACCTCTGTTTCCCTCACCAACATGTCCATTAAAGTCTGCGCCTATCACTGCTCTCTCTCCTCTGGGAAAACTCACCATTACCTCATCTAACTCATGCCAGAACCTCTCTTTCTCTTCTAACTCACAACGTAGTTGTGGGGCGTAACCACGTACAACATTCACCATCAGCCCTTCAATTTCTAACTTCAGACTCGTCACCCTGTCTGACACTCTTTTCACCTCCAGAACATTCTTCACAAACTCCTCTTTCAGGATCACTCATACTCCATTTCTTCTCATATCCACACCATGATAAAACAACTTAAATCCCGATCCAATACTACGAGCCTTGCTACCCTTCCACTTGGTCTTCTGTACACAAAATATATCCACCTTCTTTCTCTCCATCATATCCACCAGCTCTCTACCTTTCCCTGTCATTGTCCCAACATTCAGAGTCCCTATTTTCAGTCCTACACTCTTGCCTTTCCTTTTCTCTTTCGGTCTATTCACGCGTCCTCCTTCTCTCCTCCTTTGACCAACAGTAGCCCAATTTCTGCCGGCACGCTGTTGGTCAACGGTGCCGGTGGCAGTTGTTGTTAACCTGGGCCTCAACCGATCCGGTATGAAATTCTGACAGATGATTTCAATTTTGCATATTTTTTACGTCGGATGGCCTTCCTGACACAACCCTCTCTATTTATCCTGACTTGGGACTGGCACCAAAGTCACTGGCTTGTGACCCCTGTGGCTACATTAATAAGGCCATAGGTACCCTCTCCTTAATTTTGGCCTGCACCCCATTTGATACAAATGACATGACTGCTGTGCCATGAAAACACTGTGCCACAACTTTATCCAGACATTCATATTTCTCTAAGAAATGGACAATAGGAGCAGCATGTCATGCTAATATAGTTTAAGTTACATAAGCCAGCACTACTGATTCTGAAGGCTTTGGGCAGATTACATTAACATATAAACTCAAATCTGATTACACAAAAAATCGAACATCTACATACACGTACTGGAACCAGTGCAGCCAAAAGAAATGCTACCAAACGAAGAAAATAAACAATTGGGAATAAATTAATACAATTAAGTAACTCAAATTTTAGAATTTAGGTTGTAAATATAGGTCAGCTTCTGACAGTGTTTAGACCAGCAGAAAAGGCCTAGCTAGTTCTATGTGTTTCTGTCTTGATCTTTCTTTTGATTGATAGATTTTTTGCATTTTTTTAGTATGAGTGATGATGGCAGTTAACAGCTGTGTATAAAAAAAAACGGTCTTTGAACTGCCCATATGTGAAAGGCCACAAATAGAGAGAGAAGACAGAGAGAAAAGGGACTGAGAATATTTTCCTAATAGCACTTTTACCTCTACTTGAAAAGTGCTTTATGACCCAAACATTGGCTTTTAGTGATAAATCAGCTAAAGCTGTAGCTTTATGTATACTGTTGTATAATTCACTTTGGGCACCATGTGATGTCTAAACTATGCTAGTGCAGTAATCTTTATAAATAGTGCAGTGTTTAAGTAAGTATCATCATACAATAGATCATTAAGTGTAGGTCTTTGTATTTTGTGCATATTAACTATATATACACTATGCAAAATCTAGCAATGTTTAATTCCATAACATTTTCTATCGCATGGTGAAAAACCATATGTGAATTAATTATGTAATTATGGCTGGAATGTCTGAGATGATAATATGCCTATACCCTAAGGGGCTATTAGCGATCTGCAGAATGCACACCCGGCAAACTGCACACCCGACGAATTATTTAGTATAAATACTATCGTGATGAAGTGCTTCAAAAGGCTTGTCATAAGGCACATTAGGACCCTGCTGCCACCTACACTGGACCCATTACGGTTTGCGTATCATCCGAACCACTCCATGGATGATTCCATAGCCACTACCCTCCAATGCACATCTCAAACCACATCGTTAAGTTCGCAGATGACACGACCGCGAGGACGACGAGTCAGCATACAGAGAGGAGATGCAATAGCAAGCAGCAACAGGACTAAAGAGATAGTTGTTGACTTCTGAAAATCAAGAGCAATCACAAGAGCGCGACCATTCGATAGATCCTCTGTAGAAATCATCAGGAGCACCAAATTTCTGGTGTTTACCTGGTTTACCTGGTGGAGAACCTCACCTGGTCACTCAACACTAGCTTCATTAGCAAAAAAGACCAGCAGCGACTTCCTGCGAAGACTGAGAAAAGCCCATATTCAACCCCCATCCTGATCATGTTCTACAGAGGAACCATTGAGAGCATTCTGAGCAGCTGCATCACTGCCTGAATCGAGAACTGCATTGTTTCAAACCGCAAGATCCTGCATCGAATAGTAAGAACAGCTGAAAAGATCATCATAGTCTCTCATCCCTCTATAACGGAGAATAGAAGAAAGCAACAGTTTTTCCCGCAAGCCATCAGGCTGCTACTCAACATAAATCAATGTTTACAGCATAATGTAAACACGAAAAAGCATTATGTTAAGCACAGTCACTTGAAATGCTGTTTGCACAATAATCTTGCTGCTCACTTTATAATCTTTCTCCATCTCTATATCTCCATAATCTCATTGCCGCTATTGAATGTACTGTACAGAGTGTTGTGTTCTATATTGTCTGCTTTTGCACTGTCTGGTGTAATGTTTGTATTGTTTTTTGCACTGTCTGTGTAAATGTTTGTATTGTTTCTTTGCACTGTCTGTTTTGCACTGTTTGCGCCAGTTTGCACACATGCACTTTATGTTGCTAAGGCAATTTATTCTTTAGTCTTTAGCTCTATGTTGTTTTTCTGTTATGTGGCTCTTTGTTGTTCTGTGTAATTCTGTGTTGTTTTATGCATAATAATCCTAGGGAAATGTTGCTTCATTTCACTGTGTAATGCATCTGCTATATATGGTTGAAATAATAATGAAGCTACTTGAACTAAAAAAGAAGTGGGCCACAGTATTCTTTCTGCTTTTGGCCAAGTCCATGCTCAATGCTCAATCCAATATAGGATGCATTTAGCATGCTATAAATACCACAAGCTGAAATCCCCCAAAATAAAGCAGAATATCTTGGTCCTGACAAAGCAGGCAGTAATGTTTTTCTCCCAAGCTTTTTCCCAGTAGCCTAACATCTTGATAATTTGGCTCTGACCTGACTAGGGGGATACTTGGATAAAATTAACACTGGTCTGTATTTGTGTTTACATTGTTGCCTGAAATGGTTGCCTGAAATGGTCTGTTTGCAAAGATGTTCAGGCAATTTTATTTCCACACTTAAAGCTAAAAAAAAGTATCATGAGCTTGGACCATTTCCTACAATATAAGGCAGTGTTCCTTCATACCTTTTTCTGGTATAATACCATGGAAAGGGACGAATTTGTGACAGGTAAAAATAGTGTTCTTTATTGGACATAGAGCTAGAAATATTAATAAATTTGGGGAGACATTTTGTTTGGCCTTATGACTTTTTATTGATGCAGAGACAAAAAAAAAGTTCTACCCAAGCCGTTGCTACAAAGTTAGAAGCACACATTTCTGGAGGTTAAAAATATAAGACACTTTGTTTTCACAATTGTGTTAACCTGAATTATTGACTGGTTATTTAACAAAACTGAAAACAATAGTTTTCCTGTATTTTCAAACAACAATTTTTTGTTCTGAATTCTTAGACTGCAATTAACCAGTTAAAAAATAAATAAATAAAATAGAAACGGTAAAATCAGTGATACTGTTCGCACTGAATGTGAAATTGAATGTGAAAGCAAATGTATTCCCTGCTCTATTTCTGACTTAAGGCTGCTTTACCGCTTCAGTTCATCATCATCAGACATAATTACTTTCACGCCAAAGACCGCTTACATGAACATGTTTGATCGGGTAACTTCATAGAATTGTATATTAAAAGCACTTTGCAGACTGGGATAGTGTCTATGATCTGTAGGCAGAGCTTCAAAGTAATCTTTAAAAAGTATTCACTAAACAATGTGAAAGGAGTAGTACAAAAGAGCTTGTCTTTTAGAGACACTGGGTAAACATTCTCTTTCCTGCATGCTTAATATGTACCAGTTCTTGTGCTATTTTAGTGAGGGTCACACATTTTTACTATAAAAATGAAGAACCAAAAATTTTGCTTCAGCGAGCTCTCTTTTTTACAAACAATTCAAGGTATTACTACACTGGCTATCCAAAAAAAGTCACCACCTGGATTTTAATAAGCGAATAGGCTCTGGTCTCCCCTGGCTAGTCCTTCCGCTAGACTGGCTAGGGGAGCAGCTTGATGGAAGGATGAGGGGCGGTCCTGGGTCAGGAACGGACCCATGCAGGACCCAAGTCCCCCCCCTTAGGGGAGCGGCACCTGTGGCAAGCACTACACCCTACCCATCCCCAGAGTCTAGGGCACCGCACAAGACTCTAGAAGACACGGGTTTCATCCGTAGGTTTTGTAGAACCTAGCGAATGTGTTGGAAGTAGCCCAACCTGCAGATCTATATATGTCTGCTAGTGAAGCCCCATTCGTCAGGGCTGATGTGGTGGCAGCCTTCCTGGTGGAGTAAGCCTTCAGGATAGGGTAGACCCCTGGTCTGGTAGGCTTTAAGGATCGCTTCTACCATCCAGTGTCAGATCCTTTGTTTGGAGACGGCGTCCCCTTTCCCGCCTTCCTCCGTAGTAGATGAAGAGCTGATCAGAGCGTCTAAATCTCTGTGTGTGGTCCAGGTACGCCCTCAGGTCGGTATTCCCCTGCTGAGGGGGAATAGCTTGCAAGGTCACCACCTGTGAGTACCTTGGGCACGTAGCCCGGCCTAGGTCTCAGGACAACGTGAGAGTCTGCCGGGCCAAATTCCAGGCAGGTTCTGTTGACAGAGAAGGCGTGCAGGTCCCCCACCCTCTTGATCGAGGTGAGTGCAGTCAGCAAGGCCGTCTTTAGAAAGAGGGGGGCTTCTGCCAGCAGAACTATTTCGGAGAACCAGGTCTTGCTGTGCCAGTCCTCACTGACCTTGCACAGAACCTGTGCCATGGGGCTCACTGGGGGAAATGCGTACTTGCGCAGTCCCTTGGGCCAGCTGTGTGCCAGTGCATCTGTGCCAAGGGGAGCCTCAGACAGGGAATACCACAACTGGCAGTGGGTCGATTCTGTCAAGACAAACAGATTCACCTGGACACCTGCTCTAGGGGCACACCTGCCCATAGGAATGAGATGTCCTCCCACTAACTGAGAGCCCAGCGACACGTCATAGTTACCTGCACCCGGTGTGTGCCATGACACCATGCCCATCCCTGGACCCGGTTGTGAAACCATTGCTGAAGCAATCTCATGTGCATCAGGGCCAGCGGAACCACCTCGGCCGAAGCTGCTAAATGCCCCAGGAGTCTCTGAAATTGCTTTAGGGGGACCGCAGAGCTGCGTTTCAGGGAGCTCACACATTTCAGCACTGCCTGGGCCCGCTCCGGGAAGAGCCGAGCCCTCATCACGACTGAATCCAAATAGAAAAAAGAGATACTTTGCACGGGGGGAAGTTTGCTCTTCTCCTAGTCGACCTGAAGCCCCAACTGGGCAAGGTGGTGGAGCAACCACAACCTGCCACTGCACAACTTTCCCACAGGGCCCGGGGCCGGCATCACTGATAGACGCGGGAGCTGAACAGGCTAAACCCCGTGCCTCGAGTGGGCTGAGTATTTGGTCCCTGGAGGATGGACCGGCTGAGCAGAGAGGCCCATACTCAGTCCCGATCCAATGGCAGTTATTAGCAAGGAGGCACCCGGACTGACCAGGTGCCCCATGTTGGAGGTTTGACCCAGTAGAGAAGAATATTGCTCTCTTTTTGACCAAGAGGTTAGATAGGAGCATCCAAAACCAGTCCGCGATCTCCTCCCGGAGTCGCCGTTTCAGAAATGCTTCCAAGCCTTAGGAGGGTTCTTAGTATCCTGACAACAGGCCTGCAATGCCACCTTTCTGCGAGTAGCTGGGTGGACTGGCTTGGGTGTAGGTCCCGACTGCCTCGGTGCTGCTGCAGCTTTCGCAGGGCAAGATTTGACTTATCGCCTCAGTCTGCTTCCTTACTGTGGAGAATTGCTGGGAAAATTCCTCCACAGTGTCACCGAAGAGGGCACCCGGTCGAGAAAGCGAAACTTCTCAGCTTTTCGCAACTCAGCCAGGTTAAGCCACAGGTAGCATTCCTGGACCACAAATGTGGCCATCGCCCTTCCCAGATCCGGTGTATCGGGATCTGGGCGAAAGCGGCGATTTTCACGATTTCATCAGCTCCTTGTGTACCCCGTAAAAAAAGAAAAGGGGGGGGGCAGGTGTGGCTTAGAGTGACGACCGGAACCCAAGAACCAATTATCCAGCCTTGACCTCTCAGGACAGGGTGGAGGACACCACTACAGCCCGATGGCTTTGGCTGCCCAGGCCAGTACGGCTGCCATCTCGGCGTCGTGCTCTGACTGACGCCTGGCCCTGGACGGTGCCGGCTCAGCAGAGTTGTCAGCCTCATCTAGCTCGAGAGATTGACTGGGGAACCCCTCACGTCCCTCCAGTGTCCCGACCGGCAGGCACGAAGCTGAGGAGGAATAGGGTGCACGCAGGGACTGGCATGGCCGTGCTGCCCTATCTCCCTGCTCTCCCCCAGCACCCACCACTACGGCCTCAGGCCCAGAGGCAGGAGGAACCGAGTGATGAGTGGTAGAGGTGGCTGGGGATTTTTGCTGGGCAAAAACCTCCAGCCGAGCACGCAACGTGCCCGTGGGCAGTGCCTCACAAGAGGGGCACGTCCCTTGCATGAAAGCATTTTTTGTGTGGGAATAACCCAAAAACAAAAAACAGCGATCATGCTGGTAATCGAACGCGATTCAGAAACACACGGCCGACAAGCCATGATAAATCACTGTGAAGACGTACATTCGGCTCCAAAAAACAGAATGATGAGCAGTATCGCAGCCGGTTTATTTATACCGGAAGTACAGGGCGTTACCAATTTCATTGGCCTTTTTAAAATAGATCAGAGGTATCCCTGAGTGTCGGAGTGACAGAAGAGAGACCAGAAACAGATACTGTAAACTGAAATAATGCTCTAATATAACCTCCTGTTTGAACTGATAAAATGTTATGACTACAGTTCAAAAAACATAATATACACAATATATCCATCTTGATAAATAACCACATAGAGTGGAAACACAGTATGTGCAGAATGACTATTTGCACATATGACTAGTCTTGTTTAACCAGGCTTTCATGTAAGGCCAGTTTGTTTTGTTCAGCGTCATGTTTAGGGATGTGAACATTTAGAGACAATTCCCCTTCAGGAATATGAGCTGCAGTGGTGGATGAAAACCAAAGGGGCCTCACACGATGCCTTTGGGTCTTAGATATATGGAGGTACCCTTGGTTCCCGGTGTAAAGTCTGGTGTTGGGCGCAGTCTGGTGCAAAGTGGCTATATAACAACAAATGCCTTCCTCACAGGTAGGGGGGCTGTCATGAGTGGAAACCACACCAAAGATCTGTGGGATGAAGCTCATTTCTAATGGCACATAAATTGGCTAAAGATTTCAGCCACATTCAAGGAGTTGAAACCAGACCTAAACAACCAGCATGTGCTAGTGCGCACAGACAACATGCAAGTAGTCACGTACATCAATTACCAGGGGGTCCTGCACTCACGATCTCTGTACAAGCTAGCGAGTTAGATCACTCAGTGGAACCGTGGGGAAAAAGGGCTTACTGAGAGGTTCCTAAATTGGGGATCAGATGTCGTGTTGAGACAGGGGCTCCTATGTAAACGTTTTGGCAGAGGAGAGGTAGATCTGTTTGTGTCTCAGAAGATAACAAACTTCCCGCTTTGGTTTTTCTTTGACACCTCCAGCCCCGCAGGGTCTGTACAGCATAATTCAGACGTGGTAGAGGTCTAGAGCAATTGAAACAGGAAAGGGTAGCACTTAGGCTAATAGCCTCATTCTGGACAGGTCAAGTATGTCTCTAGATGGGAAAACTGTTGCAAGGATCACAAGTGGTGGGGGCCCTAGTGCATCCACACCCTGCAGCTATGGAAGCTGAGTCATGACCTCTAAGGGACGCAGCTCCTAGCACAGGGTCTCTCTGCAAAACAACAGGACACAGTTAACTGCCTGATTGGTTTAGTGCTGGACTTACCACAGACAAGGTTCTCTGCTGGTCTAAAAATTATATGGGGCGGCTATATCTGCTTTTCATCATGCACCTATCGGTGGAAAATTAGTGAGCAGAGACCAAATAGATTCCTACGTGACACTAGGAGGCTAAGGCCTGCACAGAAACTAAGGTTTCCATCATTAGACCTAGCTTTGGTGCTGGAGAGGCTTACCGAGCCCACATATAAACCTTTGGATGAGGCATTGGACAGGCACTTATAGGCACCTAACAATAAAAACAATGTTCTTATTGGCCATTTCCTTCATTAAGAGGACTGGAAGAGCTGCCACTCATGTTTATTGGATTATCTCTGATTAGTTGACTTTGGGTCAAAGGTTATAAAAGAGTGTTTCGAAATCATTTTGACACAGCGTATCGTTGGTTACATACAGAACCTGGAGACAGTTTTTCTACAAAATCATAATCATTAAACCTAATATTTAGTCTTTTAAATATTCAGATGTCATGATTTGACTGGAACACCACACAAACTATTTGGTGAAAAAGGTTAGAAAATGATTGTGGACATTATTTTGTTACCTTGGCTATGCATACAAAGTTAACGCATGGGATTGTTCACCACCTTGCAATCATGAGCGTCCCATGAATTTTATTCATTCAAAACAAAATGGCGAATGTTTCCATTCTTTTTAGTTTCGACAACTTTTTGCCTTCTCACTGTCACACAGAATTTCTTTTGCAAATCAGATTTGTACAAAATCATTGCATTTTGTCTTTAGTGTCAATTAATTTGAGGTCTTAATGTTTTAAGATTAAAAAAACAGTTGTCAATAAAAAGCCATTTTCAAAACTTACAACGTACAGATTCGAAAACAGTCATCGTCAGCCTGTATGTTTTATATGCCAAATAAATGCATGTGTGATTACTGGGTAATACTGGTGATTGGCAATATTCTATGTCTAATTTGCAGTTTTCTGAATGTGATTAGCTATATTGTGTAAATGACTGAGTATATCATGTCTCTGAAGAGAAGTATTCTGCGTAGTAGTGTTAGGTGCAGTGCCAGGAAGCTCCTCCTGTTTGCTGTATTTCTGCTGTGAAGCCGGCTGTTCACAGGCTCATTTGCACCTGTCATATTTAGTGTCATTCAAAAGACTATAGGTTAAAATAGCTGCTCTCCTCCTTGACTTTATGTTTTTGTTAGTTTTGTTGTCCATAAAGACATGATTTTTTTGTGACTTGCTTGGTTTCTATATTAGATTTTTAGGAGAATATGACTTTGCCAAAAGGCACCTAATTATGAAAGAATAAGAATTAGTGTGGGGTGCTTTTAATGCTCATATTGTTGAAATACTAATGGAATTTTGAAGAGGATGTCCTTCTTCCAGGCTATAAAGGCAATATGAACATGGCTAGTAATAAGCCTCTTTCTCTCTCTTCTTTACTTCTGCATCTTTACTTTGCTTTTTAACTTATACAAAAAATGTGGGGGCTCACAGGGCACAAATACACACAATTTAAGATATGCTGATCAGTCTAAAATGATCAGTCTTTTGGACTGGGAAAGAAAACTGGAAGTAGACGCACAGAAGGTCTGAGAGAGTTGTGCCTTCAACAAGCCTCCACAGTTCTATTTTCAAACAGAATAAATATATTTAACATGTTGGATAAATAAAAATTCAACAGGAATGCAGTATCTGTAGGTGTAAAACACATTTAAATCACGTTTTGGGTAATATAATGCCATACCAATTGAACGTAAACCTAATCAGTCCTTTTTGTGATCACATACCAGAATCCCTGTGATACACGTCTGTCTGTCATCAACTAAACAGAGAATGGTGAGTACATCTACAGCATTTAGCAGACACCTTTAATCATTGTGACTTACAAAAATCTTTTTGAAATGTTTATGGAATTTGAATACCAACTAAATATTTTGTTTAATATTTTGAATTGAACTAAATATTTTCAGTATATAATTTTAAAATGACTACCTATATACATGTAACATACACACCCCAAACCCTGAGCTCAAACCACAGTAAATCAATTAAACATAAAAATCGAAGTTGATGAGACAGCATGGAAAAATAGCGCGACTTAGAAAATTATTTGTGTCCTCAAAAAGTAAAAAAAAACAAATGGAGAAAAATCTGAAAACTTAAATCACTCTCACATTGCAGCATTTTATAATTAAATAATGATAATGATGATAACTGTTTAACATCATAAACAAGCATGTCTTTTTTTAATATGGAATAATCTGGATTTATATTTAGATGAATATTGTCTGTTTAATGATCTAATTAATTAATATTCTCTATTATTTTAAACACATTAAAACAATTAAACAATCAAAAAAACTGTAATACTCATGTTGTCATTTCTGTATTGTACCTACTCGTCATTATTGCCTGCTGACATGTGACTGCTGACCAGAAATCATGAGTTTATGTGACGCAATCATCAAACTGCCACTGCTGGCCCTTAGCTGCTTGATCAATGAGATTAATGTAAGTCACTATGAATAAAGGGTCAGATGAATACCCTGAACGTAAATGCAGGAGATGGGCCAGCAATGATATCTATATGCACACTCACTAATTAATTACTAGCCATCGAGGCATACTGTATCAATTTAGCAAGATTAACACCCAGGTGAAGCCATATAATTTGCAAAGGCATGCTACAGTAATTTCTTACATCAAGGATCTAATTTATGGTTACTGTTCGGGGGGGATTTAGGGCATTCAGGATAATTACGATCATTTAGCTAAACCCACACTTATAATTTATACTGGGCCACTTCTATTCGGTTCTTTTCCATAGCTATTCTATCCTAATTATCTTAATTGTTCTATTTTTTTTACAATATTATAAAATACTTACATTCATTTAAACAGATCAAGTTCTAAAACATTGTGATGGATGCAGCTAAATTTAGTCTAAAATGTATTCTAAATTTTTTTCTGCACTGTGTGTATAAGTGTGTGTGGAAAGTACACTGAATAGAGATTCAGATTTGATACTTGGACAGATATAAATACATACTGTATATGTATATGTGTACTTTATTTGGTTGCTATAAAGGTTTACAGTTGCTTAAGGAGACATCGGACATTTAGGAGAGCTAGGGTAAGTGGAGGCTTAGTGGTTAAGGTGTCGGGCTGATGATTAAGAGTTCATACTATTTGGTGCCAAGCTCCTAATGCTTGGTGCTTAAGCAAGGCCCTTAAACTGCAAGTCAAATTCTCATTTGTCTAAATGACAACTAACGCTAGACTAAATTATAGCACTAGTTTGTTTATTAAATTATAGCACTAGTTTGTTTATTATTTATTACTGTTGTGTTATTATTCAACACACAATGAACCTGTCTCAGTGGTCTCAGAACCGTTAAGCAGTCTGAACATGGGTGCCAATAATCACGCACACACACAAACAGTATGGACGCACCATCTTTACAGGCAGTGCTGGACATGTTACTTTGAAAAAGTAATTAGTTATGGTTACCAAACGGACTCCAAATCAGCTGGACTGTCTGCGGGTAGAGCGCCCACTCTCCCCTGAAGGACCTCTGTCGTGAAAGCGCGTCTGCCATATGGTTGAGATCTCCCGGGATATAAGTAACACGCACAGACCTGCGCCTGTGCTGTCCTGCTGTGGAGCCAGCACAGGCTCAGGTCTGTGCTGTGCTGGCTCCACAGCAGGACAGCAGTGCAAACTGCGAAATGCGACGGGCGCGTACACCACTCTGATGGTTAAAGTACACAACTTCCGCAGTGTTGTCCATGTGTTGAAACCATTTCAGGGCCAACCACACTGCCAACAGCTCGAGGCAATTAATATACCATTGTAGCCGGGGGCCTGTCCACACCCCAGCAACTGCCTGCCCATTGCATACGGTGCCCCAGCCCTTGGTAGACGCATCTGTCTAAAATCTGAGGTTTAATTCACAGCACCACCTTTCTACTTTAAGACCAGACATTGAGTGAGAGTGTGTGTAAGGAGTGGTGCCTGCTTGCAGACACCACTTACCTCTTAAATAGAGGTAAGTGGTGTCTGCAAGCAGGTGTGTCCAATTACTACTCAGGGGAAGGTGTGTGCTGATGCGGGATGTTGAGAAAGCCTGGTTTATCTGTAACAATATAAATGTATAGAAGCATTTTTGAGAAGATTGCATTTGCAATGTTATAGAAAAGTGATCAATTTTTTTTTATAAAAAAAATGCAAAAATCATCAGAAAATGTTGGAAGCCGTCAGAAAAATGTGTCCAAGCAAGATAGCAACCTTTTAGTGCACACATCTGCATTTAAAAAATCCTTCCTATTTAGGCCATGCCCACTATAAGTGTTAATTTGACTATAGATGCTGGTCTGATATATTGATTGCTTAGCAGATTATTTACAGATAGAGTACATTACATTCTTAATACTAATCCTAGTCATGACCTTAAACATAATGTCTATAAACCAGTACCTGGTTAAATCTTTCTAGAAATGACCAAGCTCATTATCCAATTGTTTTGATTCAACAGGTTTTCTAGGAGACCGGTGTGTCTGCTGAAAATAAAAAAACATTATTGTTATGTTCTACTTCTCTCTGTATTGTGTTTACAACTGTGAAATTAAGTTGATTAAAGGAAATCTTTTTGATTGCACCTTGGTATGCTTTTAGAGAACATCAGTTGAAATATTTTTAAGCATGACGCAGAAAAAGCCCACCTGTGATTGTTCTACATGTCAGTCAAAAGCCACCCATACTTAAAAGTTATGGAGTCAAGCTCTTTTGATGTCAGATTGAAGTCTGCCTATGAGAGACCATTTATTAGCATATGATGAATTTAGCCCTGGATTTGCCATACTGTCTGGACAAATTGAATTATACATAGAATTATATAAAAGTGGAAAAAAATGTTTTGCTGTGTGTGTGTGTGTGTGAATGAAAATTTGTGTGTCTGTGTGTGTAGGTACATTCACATGCTGTACCTGACTGTGCAGAATCACTGGTATCACCACTGCTACTGGCGCTTGATGTTTGAAACAGCTGATGTGAACATGCTAAGGCTGCTGGAGGCTTTCCTGAAGAGCGCACCACAGCTCGTCCTACAGCTCAGCATCATGATCCACAGCAGACACATCCTGCCACTGCAGGGTAAGTGCACAAACACACACACACACACAGTTATATACTTTAATTAGTGCACACACAGCGTAAACACATACTTCACCCAACAGTGTGAATGCAGTGTAGGAATTTTAAAGAGGTCAAAAAAGAAGGAAGAGAAAATGTAGAAACAGGTGGTGGAACACAGAAGAGAAGGGGATGACAGATGTTTGTTCCATATTATAATTGATGTACTGTATCTATGTAGGGGGGCAGAGAGGGACAGAGAGCCGGACGGAGACATAGAGACAAAGAGAGTGATATGCAGCAGACTATACATTCATACGGGTTGTAATGCTTAATTCCGTCAGAATGTGGAAGATGGGAAGGGGGGATAGAGACAGAGAATAGACACAGAAAAAGGAAATGGGACAGGAAATGGGATCTGTGGAGTATGGACAAAAGTCTGGATTATATGTCAGAAAGCATGCTGGCCTTTATGCCATAAAAGCAAATGTAATTGTAGAAACACATCACACATTATGTAACTTTTATAAAAACTGTATAACTATTTAACAAAATATAGTTACACTTTAACTAAGTGTACAAATGTTTACTAAAAATGATCTTAATAGTCCTATTCTATTGATCCTTCCAAGCTTAAAAATTTATAAACAATAATTGAAATAACTGTATATATGTTTAATTTGAAGAAAGTAGTATAAACTGTCTGTGGGTACCGATAAAAATGTATATTAGAGGGTTAATCAAGGTGTTATTAATCATCATTTGTGCACTTATTTTGAGGCCATGAATCAGATACAGATTTGCTAAGTGGGAAGTGGTAGCGCAGTGGTTAAGTTGTTGGACTACCATCTTGAGGACCTGGGTTCAATTCTCAGCCCCACCAAGCCACCACTGTTGGGCCCCTGAGCAAGGCCCTTAACCCCCAATTGCTCAGTTGTATAACAAGGAATATTGTAAGTTGCTCTGGATAAGTGTGTCTGCCAAATGTTGCAAATGCTAATTCCATGCTTGAAAAGATGTGCCTTGTTCTAGTTATTGTATCTGTTAAACTATAAGCAATATTCAATAATAGATGGTAAATAATATCTGTAACCACTGTATACTGTGAGTTTGTCGATTTTATTGTATCAATTTTTTTCCCCCTCATAGTGTTCATAATCTTTACATATATTTACATATATGTTAATCTTGATACAGTGGCACCTGTTGAAAGGTGGGGTAAATTGAGCGGTAAATAGTAATTTCTCAGAGTTGGTAATCACAACTGCAGACCAGTTCATGGGCACTACATTTTTACTGATACAGTTAAAATGGAAAAACTACCCCAGATCCCTACATTCCTCAAAATAGCTACATTAAGCACTGGCTATGATAAAATGCTGTCAGACCACTAACTACAATGCAGCTTGATGTATACTGGGCTGCTTTGGCACAGACCAGCATGACTATGGTGAACATTGTCCACTACTAAAATCCTCCACTGTACATTAAGCACATGAGCATCAGAACTGGATCATAGAGAAAAGAAACAAGTTTCCAAGTGTAGCTGGCCAAAAATGTGTAGGAAACCAGCCAGTGAAGGCAATGTGATGTCCTGGTCAATGTTCTGCTATAAAACTTGGATCCTGGTATTCAGGTAGATGTTATTTTGACACATAACAGCCAATTTACATGGAATTCCGATACAATTAAATGTTTAATCCAAACTAAAGCTAAATTAGAATAAAAAAATAATTAAAATTTCAAACGGGTTGATAGTTGTGGGATAAACCATTTCACAACCAGTCAAACAAAAAACTCCTTAGTTGTAAATTACTAATTTAGATTACTTTGAAATTACATTCTTCTTCGCATGCCTGGAATTGATATTTTCCATTCCAGGTCGCTAAATTTCCCTAGCACAACTTCCACCAGTCTCTTATCACAGACTTTAAATCACATGTTTATGTTTTTACGGAGGAGGAAGGGGCAAATTTAAAGCTTGTAGCAAAGCACTGCTATAAAAAAGCTCTGCTTTCATTTACACACTTACATGCTTAAGGTAAATGCCCCAAATGCCCATAACTAGCACAATTAAGCTATGCAGCTTATGTTTACAGAACTAAAAAAACAGAGGTATAATGTAATAAAGTAATTATAATTCATTACAGTTCTTAAGTATTTTTCGGGAGAATCTGTACTTTACTTTTATATTTCTGTTAATTTTTACTCCACTACATTTCCTAAATAAAATGTATATTTTTACTGTTATACATTTCTTCAAAGCATATTCGTTAATTACTATAAAAGCAGAACACATAACTCAAGAACACCTCCACTTAAGCCCAGTCATTTTTGCCAGCAAGCGACACAGTTTGATATAATGCTAAAGCAGATTTCTGATTCTCCCTTTCTGAGAATGAACACCCCATAACCATATTTGCAAAAAATGTTGGCTTATGATGAAAAGTGTTGTGAGCGAAGTGGCACAGCAGAATTTTCCTCTCTGTGCTCAAAGCATTTTATAATCGTTCCACTTCTTTCCGGATTTTCATTTCCCCACTCTTCGTTCACTCTGCTCTCCCGATCTGCCTATCCATGTTCGCTCCATGGAAAAATGTGTGGCTTACTAAAGCTCACGTATTTTGCTTTGTACTGAATAAAGTGCCTTTTCTTAATCTATATTTTTTTTTTCTGTTTTATTTCTGTTCAAAAATTATGTAATGTTTCTATGTTTGCTTTCTATTAAGCAGAGATTTTTGGAAGACAGCTGTCATTAAAATTATTCAACTATAACAATTATGTTTAGATGAGCGGCTTGTCTATCCATCATAAAATAAAACAGTTTGAATTTAATTTCTGTTGTTGTTATTATTATTATAAAAACATTTGCCATTAATTCAAAGAAATGGCTTTACTATTTTGCATTTACTTTCTATTTTTTGCTTTCAATTACAATACTTGACATTTAATAGTAAAATGTTTTCTCAATTAATATTCTAAATAGCGGCTTTATAAATAATAAAATTCATAGAGTGTATTTACAGGCGGTTGCTGTGTTAAGGCCCAAACCAGAACCAACCTACGCTTTTTTAACTGAAAAAAAAGTCATGGGCCAATGTCCAGGTCTTGGAAACAAACCGGTCCCAAAAGCTGATCTAGAGTGTTAACCGATGGCGTCAGTGGGTGGATCTCAGACAGGTCTTTAAGAGGGGCTATTTTTAAAAAACAGAAAAGTAATTTGGCATTAGCATTAGCATGCCAAACATAAACAATATGATAAGTTGTCTGTTCTGCAGTAATCGACAGAAGACAATGCCCTGCTTGTTATCTGCTCAATGAGAAAAATCCAGAAACAATTGGAAAGTAACCTTTAGGAGACAAAAATCCCAAAAATATAGATTTTTCTGGAGTCGCTTGTGTTTGTCTTTTAGTGTCTTTTAAAATTAGCTTGGCTCAAAAAAAGCTTTCTAAATTGCCAATTAAATTTTCCAGGTTTCCAGCACTTTATTTAACTAATCCATGCTCTAATCTTTGATGTTCCTTTTGGTGATTCCAGCTGAAGGTTGATTTAATTAAGATTGTCCACCATGTTCATTGAAAGAATAAATAACATTGTGTGCAAATTTAGACAGAGAGCATCCACAGTCAGAGCTAGAGTGGAATAGTGCTTTAAGCTATCAGTTCTCTGGTAATAAAGATCTATTTTCATTTTAATCTGGGTGCAGCACAAATGGGTGAGACTGAGAAGGGAGAGACAACAGACATAGAGAAAAACAGACAGAAAGAGAGAGAGATGTCTATGTGAACATTGGTTTTAAATGTGACATTATCATTCAGTACTTTTAGGCTAAAACTCTGGGTAAAAGGGGTGAGATATCCTTGCTGTCTTTGTTGCTCTGTGTGTTTGCCAATATCATAGACAGAAAAGCGGGAGAAGAACATCAAGGACCTGACAGGTAAACAAACAAACATCCTAGATTTACTAAAGAGCTGCTCTCAATAATACATTCACCTTTATGGAAGCCCGGGAGGTTATTTTCTACTCTTTTACACATCACACAAAAATATAAGGAATCTGTCAAAGCACACACACACACACACAAACAGTACTGGGAAGCATGATCGCAAGCGACTGCCATTTACTTGTTGCTATTGATGCAGCTCTAACTTAAATAACATTATTGTTAGTGATATAAGAAAAACCGGAAAACATCACATTTTTATCCACAAATTCAGGTCTTATCTGCTCTTAAATAAGAAGGCGGTCTTATCATGTTAATAAATGTTGTAATATCTGTAATACTTTGTTATTTTTAATCTTAGACAGCCAAAAAGCAGAAAATGTCCCCAGATTGTATCTGTTCTGATGAAGAATGAGTCACAAATAATGAGTTATTTAATAGATAAATTATTCATTGTTGTTTCATTAATAATTCAATTTTATGTCCAATTAGCAATGAATTGCATAAGATTTAATTAAATATTTAGGGGAAGTGTTCTGAGAATGGGAAAGCATTCATTGTTCCATAATGTTCTGATGAAGTTTTATATTTGGCATCTGGGAATAAGGTTTATTATTTATAACAGTAATAACACTTAGAGAGCTTGCAGAACTACTCCACATCTTGTAATAAAAAAAATAAAAATAGCATGCATTCATTGAGCCTTTATAGTGAAAACCATTTCTTTAAAGCTTTATGTATTTAATAAGAATCACTGAGTTCTCACTTTGTTTTGCACAGGTCTCTCCACCTCTGCCTCTTTGGTATCCCTGGCCTGGATGATTGCCTCTTACCAGAAGGTCCTTCGTGACTCCCGAGATGACAAGCTGCCCATGTCTTACAAAGCAGTGATTGTACAGATGCTGTGGCACTTGTTTACCATTGGTGCACGCACCATCGCCTTTGCGCTTTTTGCCTCTGTCTTCCAGCTCTACTTTGGCATATTTGTTGTGGCACATTGGTGTGCCATGACCTTCTGGATTATCCAGGGTGAGACAGACTTCTGTATGTCCAAGTGGGAAGAGATTATCTATAACATGGTTGTGGGTATCATCTACATCTTTTGCTGGTTCAATGTCAAGGAGGGTCCAGCACAATGCCGTCTGGCCACATACTACTGTGTGATTTTGGTGGAGAATGCGGTGCTCACGGCCACCTGGTATGCATACAGGGGCCCCCACACCTCAGATTTCTATGCCCTTATCATTGTGTGTGTGGTAGTATGCAGCTATGCCTTGGGAACCTTTTTTATGTTTGTCTACTACTGTCTGCTCCATCCTGATGGTCCAGTCCTAAGGTCACAATGGAGCTGCATGGAGGATGAAATGGGTGCAATACGACTTGGAAGTCTGGGGGACCTAGGGACACCTCCTCCCCAACCAGATGTTGTCACAAGTCCCCCAAGAACCTTGCAAAGGACTAAGGAAGGGGAACAGGAAGCAGGGGACCGGGAGAGTTGCCTGCCAGTTTTTCAGGTGAGGTCTAGCAGTGTTGCTCCTGCACCTTCTTCTCGAACGCCGAAAACTGAAGGTCCTGTTATTCGCATTGACCTGCCTAGGAAGAGCTACCCAGCCTGGGATGCACACTTTATTGACCGCCGGTTGAGAAAAACTATCTTGGTGCTGGAGAACACATCACCAGTAACACCGCAAATCCAGTACCGCAGCCTTGGAAGTCCCAAAGAGGTGATGGAGTATGAAACTACTGTGTAGTTCCCGACCTCGAGTCAGCAGGGGGCAATGCTGGGGGATTTCCATAATAATATTGGTGCTAAAAGGCATTGGACATGAAACATTGGCTTTCATGGAGGATCAACCCTTCTGAAAACTTGTATTTCAGAAAATACAAATGAAGCATGAGTGAGGTTAAATGTTAGTGGTCGAAAAACTCTTTGAGTAAAACCTTGACTTTTGAACAAAAAACCCAATGCCAGCCATAAGTACTAATCTAACAAGAACAGAGATACCTGCCTAGATATGTTCTGATAATGATGTGCATGAATGTTATAATAATGATAAATGTAAGTAAGAGATTTCAGGTGAAACATTTTAAAGAAGAAATGACCAACCATCTCTTTCCAGCACTTCCCTGTGAGCTGCACTGTTCTAAACCATGATTGTTAGTGACTTGAAAACAGTACCAGTTGTGTATTATATTGCTTATGTGAATAGTAAATCTAGTCAGTTGAATCATCATTAATTTATTTATTGATCGAGTAGCTTTATTTTTTGTAACTCTAGCGATGAAAAAACATTTGGGGGTATATTAATGTATACATATAAACTTTCTTATATGTATACAGTGTATTGGAATGGGTATCACTGTGTAGATATGAATGTCTTTTGGATTGTCTGTATGTTCAGCTGGTCTTTGATGATACTGCATTGTTTGTCTGTAAAGGTAAAAGACAGATAAAAGTATTTCTTAAAAAAAACATGTCTATGATTGATGATGATAATGATGATGATTATACATTATAACTAAAATGTAGCTGGAAACTCAATTAGTAAAATGGCTATCAAAAGCCCAGAGAAAAAAAGGAAAACTAAAGCAGGTTGCTTGTGTTTTTTCTTCCAATGGATTTAAGTCTTGCTTTTCTAGCTGTTTGCTGCTTAATGTTATCCAGCATGGGTTGCTTAATGTCTTTTTAATTAAATGTGTGTTGTTTCTAGCTTGTACTGAATAGAGCTTCTACATTTAAATTTACATGCAAAGTTTTATTTATGACATTTGTCAGAAGCTCTTATCTAAGAGACTTTTCCTTTCACTTTTAAAGTCCCTGTCGATAAATACATAGTGGTACTAGTTCATTGGATCCCTGCCTCACAATACCATGAGTCTAAAAATATTTAAGGAGTTAATATCGCAGAAGTATTTTAGAAAAAGTCTTCAAAATCTTAATCTTCAGTTTCAACCTTGTAACAGAGATTAGCTCTGAAGGATCTGAGGGGAAATGCTGCTAGTATTTTGATGTAAGTGGCTGTTTTGGGCTCTACATGTATGCATATTTGTTATAAATCTAATGCAGGCAGCTACAGGTAGATACTATAGTTTAGGGAGCATAGAATTAGAGTCATATGCCTGGAAAGGTAAAAAAAAATAGTCCTACAGATGCCAGAAAGGACATTTATTTTTCTTATTGAGACACCCAAGGTAAGCAAATACATGAAGTGTTTTTAGTAGGATTGTCTTTATAGAGTTTGGAGCACCCAATTAGATTTACACCTGTAGGCCTGATGTTGTGAGCTCCAGGCTCTACAGCATAGGCATGCATTATCTTTACCAGCTGATGTACGCACAACCCTTTGCATTACAGTATGACTAACACCCACATTAGTATTAGGCTTAAATGCCATACCCACAACCATTTACAAAATTGGAAATGCTGCAGGAGTTTCTGAATTGTTGTCTGATGAATTAACATAAATTAATGAAAAGTAGTTATTCGGTGCCTACTAATGAAGACTTAAGAGCAAAACTTTTTGCTGTAATTGAGGTAATAGTAATAGTTTGTAATGTAAACCATTTGTAGTCTTAAGCCATGGATGCAGAAATGTTGACATCAATTGCAAAAGCCATCTTCATAGCTGATAACTGATACTAAACACAGCACACATATCTTTTAAGCTGTCCAACTGTACCCATCTTTAGTAGCAGCAGGCGGCTAAATATTGTTTAATTTTTCCCAAGAAATGATCACTAAAGCTATCACCTTGAGGATTTAAACCAACCTAAAACCACATTTCTGTTCTTCGGACAGTTATAAAAACAGTTCTTTGAAGTCAGAGACAACCTTTAGTTGGTCTCCTAGTGCCCCCTGTGGACTTAAATGGGAACTACAGATCATCTTGGCGCACTATAACTGTTATATTTTAAAATGTATACAGTAAGTAATATTTTTTTCTATACTGCACAATTTCATTCAAGACATAGGTAAGGTAGCAAGGGAGACCAGGGTCTGCAGAGTTTGGGGAATAAAAAGTTAATTAAGTTAAAAAGCTAATTACTGTATAAAAGTAAAGTAACTGATTACATTGAATTAATTTTTAAACACAGATTTTGTCAATTTAATAATTTATAGCAGAAAGTGTGCTTACTCTCTGTCAGGGTGGGGTTAGCCTAAAGTTTTCTTCGGCAATGTGGAATTATGTAATAGGCAGACGTTGGGCAATTCAAACTAGAGAACCAATTAAAAGCATCAGAATAGCATCGCTTTAATAAACAGCGTTAGCAGAAAGCATCATGCAAATCAACAACAAATAATTTTATTATTTTAATTTTAATATATTGTATTATAACCTAGTTGTCAGATGTAACGCTATTTGTAATCTTTAACTTTTTTTATAAGTAACTGTAATTTAAGTACACATTTTCTCTAAGTAACTGTAACTAATTACTGTTACATTTATTTTGGTCATTAAACAAGGTAATTCCACCAACTGAACTCTTACTCACTCTACTCACTCTAACTTCTATAACAACCTCCACAATTGTAAATGTTTTTACTTGATTGTGAAACCTGGCTTGCCCATTCAGCCACGATAATATTTGTAAGTTGAGGAACTAATATCTGGTGAGGAGTTTTGGGGGGCTGTTTATGTCCCAGTAATTTATCAGTGGAGAACATGGAATAATGTTTAGGTCTCTTGGCTCCAGTGAAGGAATAAGGTAATGTTACAGCCTACAAAGATAGTGTAGACAACTTTTGCAGCAGTTTGGTGAGGACACATACTATAGATCCGAGCAGAAAGCATAGGGTTCCACTGCTTTCAGTCCAAAACACAAATCTAAGGGAATTCTGCACAGAGGCTTTTATCAGAAACAATATAATTTAGACTAACATCTTCAGTTACTAACTGAGATACTGTAAAAAGTAATACCAGATATGGGTTTTGCTTAAGACTCAAGATAACACAGGTTATTGCACACCGAGCCTGAGCCATAAACTAGTACTATAGTGGGGTGGACAAGTAGTTGAAGAATGCTCAGGGGCCCAGAAGTGGCAACTTGGTGGTGCTGGAAATCGAACCCTGATATTACTGGTATTAGTCCAATACCTTAACCACTGAGCTACCACTTCCCCTTTTTACACTTGTTTATTGTAAATTATAAAAGTCACCCATAAACACCATCCAATAAGGTTTTTGTTAACAGTTGCATATGGCAAATTATATAAACAAATTAAGATGATGAGTTCCATTTAATAACTAATGAATGATAGAGGTTTACGAGGACTATTTTTATAATTTGAGAATTATATCTAAAATTGTTAGGAATATTTGTGTGTTTGTGTGTGTGTACTCAGATTAGAGCTGCTGCAGGAGTGTTTAGATTGGGCTTTTTGGTGGAGTTTCCTCTGTAACAGGAAGCTGATTTCCTGCTTTAGATGTGATGTCCTGCTAGGGGGCTAATGAAAGATCAGGTTGGTCCTGCCCACACACGCACACACAATTATATTCAGTTACACACTGTCGGCTAACATGGACTATGAACCCAAGAAAATCAAAAAGGTAAGATCAGCTAAGATTTGTTTTTCTTTACAAGCTTCTACAAATAAATAATAATAAATATAAAACCTTAGTATTTCAAGGAAGCTCTAGCTTGTACCAGGGCATTATTGCCTGTGTATTTGTACTGCTACATATAATATGACTGACATATCTCAATTCTCTAGTGGTGTTTTCGTTATTTATATGTATACTGGATACTGGCACCACATGATACATGATATATATAAATAGATAAAACCTACTATTAAAATCAGAATCAGTAAAAGCCTTATTGCCAGGCACAGTAGGCTGCAGACACAGAATTTAAAAATATACAAAAACACCAAATTAGTAAGGCAAAAAATTAACATATACTACTACGACGACTACTACTACTACTAATAATAATAATTAAAAATAAATAAATAATATAAACTGATCATATATCAAATTATTTCAAAAATGTTTCCCCTTAATATAAATATATATATATATATATATATATATATATATATATATATATATATATATATATATATATATATATATTGTAAGTGAGGGAAAAAATATTTAACCTCTTGATGATTTTGTTCGTTTGCCCACTGACAAAGAAATGATCAGTATATAATTTTAAGAGTAAGATTATTCGAGTATAAAACAGAATAACAACGAAAAACATCCAGAAAAATTCAGTTAAGTTTTAATACCCTAAAAATTAACTAGATTTTTGGCCCCAGGTGTCTTTTATACAGGTTAGAAGCTTAGATTAAGAGCAGTCTCTTAAAGGGGCTCTCTTAAAAGGAGTACTCCTAATCTCAGCTGTCATGGTCACACATTGGGTTTTCCAAAAGGACCGCCAGATTATCTGGACTGTTTATGTTTTTGGTTTTGTTAATTCTCTGTTGTGTTATTCCCTCTCTTGGTTGTCTCCTTGTGGCTTGTTTTCCTTTAATCAGTATTGTTTTTAATGTCAGTTTCTTTGGCAGTCTATGCTAATCGCTAAGGTAAATTTTCTCGTCTAACTGTCAATCTCCCTTTAACTGGGGCTCCATGAAAGATCTCGAAGGAGTCAAATACATATTTTACCCATTAAAATACAAAACAATTTAAAACTTTTTTGAAATGTGTTTCTCTAAATATTGTTATTGTTATTTTATTGTCTTTTACTGTTGGAATAAATATACCATTAAAATAATATTCTGATACTGTATATAGCAACACAGAACTACTAAAACAAACATAGAACAAATTAAACAAAAACAACACATAGTTCTAAATGAGAGAGTAAGTTGTCCTAAAAATTTAAAGTGCATAGTGTGCAACCTGGTGCAAACAGACTGTCACGAGTTGAGGTTGGATGCAAACGCAGTTTTATTTAACAAACCCAGGGGTATGAATACCTAACGTAATGAGGGAATCAATCAACTAGACGAGAAACATCTGAAAACAATGAGCAATGCATGACAAAAACAAACCTATGAAGACATGACCTCATGGACAGGGAAAACAGATGACAAGACACAAACAAACATAGAGCACATGGACTAAAACATAAACAAAGAAACTCTGGGAGGTCCATGAAGCACTGGGAGGCTGTAGTCTAGCTCACGATCCAGCTCAGTCCCGGCAACAGGACATGCTGACTTTTTCATCAGTTCTGTTCCCGACTCTGCCTGAGTTTATCCACTATTACCCCACTATTACCCCTATTACCACATTTATCGTGGAGAAGGTTGACTTCACCTTTGCCAGGTCCAGGGTGAGGGCCAGTACCCACTCCACATAGGCTGCAAAGTCTGCTCTTGGGCCTACACCGGGTAACTTAGCCCTTGTAGCGGCATTCAGTCCTATGAAATAATATACACACAGGCTGATGTCTGGGAAGGCATTGCATAGAGCCAAATCCAGGAACTCCCTGGTGTGGTCCTCCAGCGAACATTCTTCTTGCTGGAGCAAAATAAGTTTCGTTCCCTTGATAGAATTAAATTTAGACTGGGTGAGACAAGAGAATAAAAAATTCAGCTGCATCAACTTGTAGGTCTTGCTTACTGTCACGGCATTCAGAAAACAATAATCAATTTAAGGCAACAGTTCATCATCCTTTTTTCCACAAAAAAGAAGCCTTAGGCTGCAGTTGACATGGAAGGGCGGATGAAACCTGAGGCTAAGGCTTCATCAATGTAAAATTCCATGGCTTGGATTTTGGGTTGAGACAGCAGATAGATGCAACTCTTAGGAGGAATGGCATTGTTTAACAGAGCTATAGCACAGTCCCATGGTCTATGAGGTGGTAGATGCTCTGCTTTAACTTTGCTAAAGACCTCTGAGTGACGTTTTTGGAAAAAGTCTAATCCAAAATAATCTTTGACCATGGTGCAATAAAGTACTGATCCACCTGGCGTGTGAAATGAAAGTCCACGATATAATTTTGCATACATTGGGTGTCTGTGTGACTTAAACTATAATGAAACCGCAACAGGAGAAAAAGAAGAGAAGATATAGATTAGATTCAACTTTATTGTCATTCTGCTAGGTACAGAGTCAATGGAATGCAGTTAGCATTACTCAGAATCAGGGGTTTTCTTTCCAGAAGAGTTCGGCCTTTATTATCAATCAACAAAGCCGAGAGAGGCTACGTAGCAATTCCCTCCCGATCATTTTTTGAACAATCTTTTTAAACATTTTTCAAACCCCTCCTTTAGCACTGTTTCAAACCCCCCTTAGGCAGAGTGCTTTTCTATACATTTCACATGGCGCCATCACCTCTGGTTTTTATTGGGGTGGCTTATCTTTGACAAGTTTATGTTACCTTATAGTGAGTATTCTCTAGAGACACATCCAACAAACACACGTTCACCTGTTACCATATAAGGGCATTGCTATCTACCCACACCCACACACAAACACTCACACAGAGTACATGCACCCCCACTACTTACATACACATACAGTACACAGTCAATATCATATATGTAAGAGTCTACTTAATTAATTATGGTCTGATTCATGAAAATACACTACATTTCCCCCTCTGAGACTTTTTTAAGTCTCAATATTAAATATTTAATCCTAGAATGCAGTTGTACAACACAGCCTTCTCAAATAACCTAGGGACTAAATTAAATCCCAGTGTCCTTAACAACTACTAAGTTATACAGCTGCACTCTAGCGGAGAATCGAGCCAAACCTCTCCCTCCACACTTGACTAGGAAGGAGTAAAAGACTCGACATCCGTAACTTTTTAAAAGAGATAATATGAAATAGATCTTTCATTTAGATATCATAGGTATGGGAGTGTAACTTAGACGGTTGTGTTTGTCATGGTTATTTAGAATTTAAACATACAATAATTATAACACAGTACAAGATGAAATTTTAGCAAATCTTGGAAAGATCCTCTGGCATTAGACATGTCTTTGCGCATCGTAGAGGGACACCTTCTGGGGAGAGGCCAGGCTAGTGCTTACACCCAGGGCATGGCTCATCATTACACATCCTTCTTTGTCCTCACTTGAGGTGCTTGAACCCTTAGCTCCTTCTCATTCTGCACCCACCTTGGTGACTCTGGTGTAGTGATTCAAATGATACCATGATACCAAATCTTACCACTTTGTATGGTCCCTCTGGGCTCATTCCACTTCTGTCTGAACGCTGTTAAGTATACCTGGTCTCCTGGAATGTTCGGGCAGGTAGTTTCTGTCTCCTCTCTGGGTTCTTTTTCTCTTTTCCTGTAAATAGATTGCTCTGTGTATTGCAGTTAGTTTCTTCATATAGAACCATTTGCAACTGCTCTGCGGGAGCAGTTTTATAGGGACCTCTAGAATATGGCACAGACATGGGTCGACCCGTAAACATTTCATGCAGGGTTAAGTACGTGCTTCTGTTAGTTTGCATGCGATAGTTCATTAGTGTGAGGGGTTTGAGGGTATTATTTATTCCCTTCCGCATTTCCATACCATCACCTTTTGACACAATCTCTACTGTGTGTCAACTTAACATAGTATGAAAAATGTGATCTGCAGATTGCTGATTCCTGAAACAAAAGAAAAATGTAACTTATGCATTCATGTGTGTGCATTTTTCTCTATTGGGGTCATCTAGCTGCATTACAACTGCATGTGTCTTCAGGTTTATTGTGAATAAAATAGTTATATAAAATAATATTCAAACATGTCATACAACCATTTATTTATTTATTACATTTAATTTGATATTCCAAATGTAGATTTATATTTGTAGTACTACTTTTTAAAATTGAATCCTTCTTCTATTGTTTAACTAAGCGCGCTTTGGGCTAGTAAGCCCCTCCCTTGGGCGAATGCATCTGGGAGCCTCTCGAGGGTTTGTTTAATGTGAACATTTTAACAATTAAACAAATTCCTAAAGAAAACCCAAAATTTAAATTTAAATTATTATTATTATTAAATTCTTTTTTAAATTTAATTTTATTGTTGTTTTATTTGTCAGCTCATCAAGTTGTAATTGAGCTAGTTTTCGCTGCAACTCTTTTTCCTGCATTTATAGCTTCTGCTCATTTTTTTTGTATTGCTCAACAGCATGTGCAACATGGTCACAGAACTCCTTGTGTGGTTTTGAGTTTAAGCCGAGCACATCTTCTAACTTGCTCTTCACAGGAGGAGGCATGGCATTTATCACAGCTTGTCTAAATAAAGTGGCTAGCAGGCGATCCTCCTGGGGATTACCCTCTGTCTCCTGCCTCCATAACTTTAGTTGTCTCTAAACATAAATACTTGGGTTGTCTGCCTCCCCTAACTGCTCACCTATCAATGCCTTGGCGTCAACTCTAGTTGGATACTCAGCACGTAGGGCCTGCCACCCAGCGGACCGATAAGCATCAAAAACCGTCCCATCCATGAGATAAGTATCTACAGCATTGGTCAAGTCAGACGCTTGAAAAATCTCAACCATCTTCCCTCCACCTACAATTCTTGCTAAAAGGGCTTTTAAGTCACCCACCGCCAATATTTTACCTGCAGTCTCATCCTCAAACACTTTAAACCATTTCCCTGCTCCTTCATGAATGTTGGGAAGGTGAGCTACAAGGCCCTCAAGGTCTTGAGTAGCCCAGGGCACATACTGTCCCTGTGCTCCTTTAATTAAAATTGGGAATTGTGGGGCTAATATTCTAAGCCTCCCTGTTTCTCTTCCCCCTCTCCAACTTCCTGCATCAAATGACAACTCACCCTCACATACTCCCTCACCGCTGTGTACAAACCTACTCCTATTTCTTAACACATCATCTGTCTCAGATTGTATTCTTTCTATTACTTCTATCTTCTATCTTATCCTTACTTAACTGTATCTCTATATCTTCCTCCTCTTTCTTTTTCCTCTCTCTCTTTCTCAATTTCATATTGCTTTCTTTATCTTTGTAAATCCGTCCTTACCGCCTTATAACAATCTAAAGGCACACCTATCTCTTCTCCTTTCTTTCATTCCCTAAACAATTTTTTTCTCTTTCATAAACTGTATCTCACCTTCAACATCCATCTCTCCACACATTTCTACTGTTCCCTTTAATATTGGGAATTCACCTTCTGAGCTCACAAAGGAAGGTGGGTTAGCCAGCCCCTCCCTACTGCCTATCTTCACCTCATTCCCTGATTCTGAACAACTTTTTCTCCTGCTTTTTGACTTTCCTCAAACTTTCTCCTTCTTTCTTAAACAGAGCTAACACTTCTCTCTCCTGCTCCCTTTTTCTTTCCCTTTTCACACTTTTCCTAGTTCCTTCTTTAGTTTTATAATTTTTTACGTTTCCATTTCCTCACACAATGCTACATCAAATGTCCCTTCCTTTGGCCATTTTGTCATCATGCTTTTAGTTCTCTTATGCCATTGCTCAGAGATCCTAGTTATAAGGTCCTTACACAATGGATATTTCAATACTAACGTATACACAGGAATGGCTGCCATTGTCTATTTATACAACAATACACAACTTGGTAACACAGTGTTTATGCACAGACTTATTACCTAAAATAAAAAAATATGCTTATTTAAATATGACACACAGTCTTATATAATCGTATACCACCAAAACACCAAACAAATATAGCCGCGCTCCGGATACGTGGTATTACTATTCATATGCAAAGAGCTCAATTTGTTTTATATATGAGGACACTATATATATATATATATATATATATATATACTATATAGTATATATATATATATATATATTTAGCTTCCTACAATAATTCAATTCTCAACAGCAGAAAGATTTCTTAAGACAATTCTGATTCCTTAATGGCACAACACTCACACTTTGCCTCTGTCTCATGCACTCACAATCACACTCACGCATGCGCAGACACCCATAGTCATTCACACATGCACAGCCTGCAGACACTCACACACAATCACTGACACACCTACCCTAGGGTGATGATAGGGTGGTCCCATCATTCCTAAAGGCCTGCGTAACCATACAGTGGTGCATGCATTTAACTCATAAAAAGATATCAAAATAAGATATTAGCTGATGTAATACAGTTCTCTCCTCAACATACGGAACAGTATTCCTATATAAAAACTACAACTACTAAAAATCACCTACCCTAGGGTGATCAACGCAAAACACTCTACCTTGGTCCAGTCACCCGTAAAGGCCTGCGTAACCATACAGTGGTGCATGCATTTAACTCATAAAAAGATATCAAAATAAGATATTAGCTGATGTAATACAGTTCTCTCCTCAACATACGGAACACTATTCAAATACAAAACTCATACCAGTCTGCATCACGTTTGTTATTGTCCCTTAATAATCAAACACAGACAAATGCAATTTTTATCTACTTTTTACAGTAATCACATGCATTTACCTCTTCTGGAAACAAAACCCTTCTGATGTTCTTTAAATTGGAGAAGTCATGAGCGCTCGTACCACCATGTGCTATTCCTGCTTTTCTCAAGAGGGCTGTTACGTAGGAGGTTATCTAACCTCACTGCCATTGACACATACTGTGAGAATGTGCCCGTGTTGTCATTACAACAGATAAGCGCCGCATGTAGCCATGTGTTCAATTCCTCTCTGAACACTGGTTTAAGTTCCACCTTGTTCCATCTGCTTTGAGCATCCAGAGTGCACAAATAAATAGCGTAAAGAGCTCGCCTTGACGTAGCCTGAGGAGTTGAAATGTCTAAACTGCCTTCGGGGTAGTCAAAAACTTTGCACAGCTGTGCCATGAAATAGTCAGAAAATGAGTCAAAATCAAAGAGTTATAGTCCCAAACCACAGAAGCCCTGTCAATAGAAATGAACAATTTTTACTTTCAGTAGGAAAAGCAGTGGGCTAATCGTTACACAGATAATACAAAAACACTACAGGCATATACATAAAATAGCACCAACCAGAGTGAGTAATGTATACTGCAAACAGAGTAAACACAGCAGCATTAAATTTTGGACAAGTATATAAGTACTTTTAATTATGCAACTAATTGTAGAAGGTTTTTTGGTTTCCAATGTTACCAAATATTTCACATACACACACAGATTTGTTCTCACTTGCAAATAATCTGAAAGGTGATAATGTTTATATATATGTCACGCAGCCACTCAGAACACTCCATTACCTGAACACTAACTTATCACACCTGTTCTTAATGCCCACATCACCCATCACGTGCACTTCCCCTTACTTAAGGAGCACTTGGTTCAGCAGTCGGCATCTGGTCTTAAACAAGGACATCGACTGCATCCTATTACAAGATCATGTTGACTAACCTCTTCTCAGCTTCCTTCCTAGGCTTCCGAGTCTCCCGTCCCCAGTATCCTGTCATTTCTGGCTCTGTGTTCCTCGTTCCTGTGTTCCTCATTCCATTTATCCTTTCGTTTGCCTTTTTATTTGTTTGTGTTAGCGGTTTCCGCTATTACAATAAACGCACCCGTTGGGTTTAACCTCTCCATGTCTCTGTCTGGATATTCCATTACAGAAGACCAGACCAACAACACCATGGATCCCGCAGGTGCTGACAGACACTGTCCATGAACTGGTGAATTTGCTTCGAAGTCATCTACAAACCACGCCGGTTAGCCCCGCCATGCCTCCTCCAGCCGCTTTTGTGAGCACTAAAGCTCCGCCCCCGATCTACGTCGCTAGTCCGGTGGCTAATCCCACCTCTTTCTCTAGCACCGCTGAGTTCTGCAATAGCTTCCTCCTCCAGTGTCACTTAGTGCTGGAGATGCAGCCTCAAAGATTCCCCACTAAAAACTCAAAAATAGCCTTTGTGGTCTCTCTTCTTTCAGGTCGAGCGCTCCAGTGGGCGGAGTCCTTATATCAACAGGGAGGACCAGTCATGCAGAGTTTTACCTCCTTTCTAGAGCATTTCAAAGAGGCCTTCGACCATCCCATGGGAGGGAGATATCGGCAGGTGAGCAGCTCTATCACCTCAAACAAGGTACATCTGCCATCCAAGATTACACTTTAACACTACGCCAGCGGATGGAATGAGCGCTCCCTCATAACCACCTATTGACAAGGATTGAGTCCAACTTTACGGCTACATCTTGCCCCCATTGATGACATGGTGGGGCTAGAGCGGCTGATTCAACTCACCCTCCGGGTGGCTGGACGAGTAAGGGGGTGCTTGGAAGAACAACCGGGATGGAGCAGTCTACCAGAGACCTCCAGTCATCCAGAACCCACTACTGAGCCCATGCCGGTGGACTTCTCCCGACTGACTCCAGCGGAATGCCAATGCTGGCTGACCCGGGAACTCTGCCTCTACTGTGGTCAAGGGGGACATCGGATTCAGGCGTGCCCCAGTCGCCCTGCGAGACCCTTGGTGAGTGTCATTTCCCACTCACTCACGCATTTATGCCCATTAACAACATTAGTGCAGCTGACTACCCCTTCTCGATGTGTGACAGTGCATGCCCTCCTGGACTCCGGGTCAACAGGCAACTTCATTTCCCAGGCCCTCTGTGAGCGACTTAGGCTCAAAAGGAAATTAAACCCCACAGTGTACAATCTTCAATCTATTACTGGGGCCCCGATTGGTAGAGGGAGAATTCGACATTGTGAGGGGCCGATTCAACTGCAACTGCAAGTGCAACTCTCCATGTGGAGGAGATCTGCCTGCTGCTGGAGCATTCCACTGCGGAGATTGTACTGGGTCGTCCCTGGCTCTTCTCTCACAATACTGCCATCTCCTGGTCGACTGGAGAGGTTTTGAAATGGGGTGAAGCATGCTTCCACAGATGCTTCCCAACTCTGCTTATGCCTACACCCAATTTACCCGTACTCACCACCCCAGTAGAAAGTCCGATAACGACCCCTTTCCAGAACATCCTACCGGAATACCAGTCGTACCTCGACATCTTCTGCCTAAAACAGGCCACTCTGTTACTGAAGCACAGACCCTGGAACTGTGCCATAGACCTTTTACCCAACCAGCCGATCCCCAGAGGCAAGATCTATCCACTCTCTGTCCCAGATCAGCAAGCTATGGAGTATATCGAGGAGGCCCTCCAGCAAGGCTATATTAGGCCATCTACCTCCCCTGCTGCATCCAGTTTCTTTTTTGTGGCAAAACGGGATCGAGGCCTGCGACCGTGTATCAACTATCGCGCTCTGAACAGCATCACGGTCAAGTATCCTTACCCCCTTCCTCTCGTCCCAGCGGCCCTGGAACAGCTTCGGGGGACACAAATCTTCTCGAAGCTTGACCTCCAGAGTGTGAACAACCTGATCCGTATCTGGGATGAGTGGAAGACCACCTTCATCACTCCCACAGGCCACTATGAGTACCTCGTCATGCCCTATGGACTTTACAACGCCCCTTCCGTGTTTCAGGGGTACTTGAATGAGGTGTTCTGTGACTTCCTCCACCGGTTTGTGATCGTCTACATCAACGACATCCTCATTTATTCCAGAACAGAATCAGAGCATCGACACCACGTGAAGGCATTTCCCCAGAAACTCAGAGAGCATCAGCTTCCTCAAGGCAGAGAAGTGTCTGTTCCACCAGACTACCCTTTCATTCCTGGGGTACATCTTGAGCCCACAGGGGATTTGTTTGGACAAGAGGAAGGTTTCCACCATCACCCACTGGCCCACTCCGACCACAATCAAGGAGCTCCAAAGATTCCTTGGGTTTGCCAACTTCTATAGACGATTTATTTAGAACTACAGCTCTATCGTCTCCCCGTTAACCAACCTCCTAAAAGGCAAACCCCGAAATCTCTCCTGGACCCCCACGGCACAGCAGGCTATGCAGCAGCTTCAAGAAAGGTTGACCACGGCCTCACTCCTTGTCCATCCTGACCCTTACAAGCCTTTTGTGGTAGAGGTCGAGGCCTCCACTTTCAGGGTTGGGGCAGTGCTTTCCCAACAACAGGGCACTCCGCTGAAACTACACCCGTGTGCCTTCTTCTTCATGAAGCTGACCCTTCTATGGGTCTGAACTATGACATAGGCAACCGAGAGCTCCTTGCTATTAAACTGGCAATGGAGGAACGGCGGCACTGGCTGGAGGGAGCTCATCACCCATTTATGGTCCTGACCAACCACCATAACCTGGAATATCTTCTGGAAGCAAAGCGGCTAAACCCCAGGCAGGCAAGGTGGGCACTCTTCTTCACCCGCTTTAATTTTATTATTTTGTATAGACCTGGCACCAAGAACCACAAGGCTGATGCCCTGTTCAGACTCTATGGTCTGGGAGATCCTCCCCAAGAGCCCGAACCCATCCTTCCCTCGACCATACTGGTAGCCCCCATTCAATGGACGCAAGAAGAGAGGATCAAAACGGCTCAACGCTCCGACCCAACTCCACCAGGATGACCACCGGGGGTTTCATACGTTCCCAAATCCCAGAGATTATCCCTCATTCGCTCTTCCCACACATCACTAGGTACAGGTCATCCAGGGATCCACCGTACCCTCTTGCTCCTTCAAGATCGCTTTTGGTGGCCAGGGATGAATCAGGAGTCAGAAGGTAGTGAGGTGTTGCTACGTGTGCGCCATGGCCAAGGTACCCTGTCATCTCCCAACCGGGAAGCTGGTTCCTCTGCCCACTCCCCGGCAGCCGTGGTCACACCTGGGAATTGACTTTATCACTGATCTTCCGCCCTCAGATAACATGACCTGTATCTTGGTAGCCGTGAATCGATTTTCCAAGGCTTGCTGTCTCGTGCCCCTTAGGGGATTACCCAGAGTGTTCTGCCACAGTAACGCCACGGCTACCATCTAATCACGCAGACACTCAGAACACTCCATTACCTGAACACTAATTTATCACACCTGTTCTTAATGCCCACATCACCCAGCACGCGCACTTCCCCTTACTTAAGGAGCACTTGGTTTAGCAGTCGGCATCTGGTCTTAAACAAGGATGTCGACTGCATCCTATTACAAGATCATCGTGACTAACCTCTTCTCAGCTTCCTTCCTAGTCCTCCGAGTCTCCCATCCGCGGCATCCTGTCTCGCCTGGCTCCACGTTCCTCTCTTCCCGATCTGGTTCCAGCATTTATCCTTTCGTTTGCCTTTTTATTTGTTTGAGTTACCGGTTCCACTGTTGCAATAAACGCACCCGATGGGTTTAACCTCTCCATGTCTCTGTCAGGATATTCCGTTACAATATAATGCACTAAACTATAAAATATATTAAATATTTCCACATGAATAACTGATTGATTCCTTCCCTTCCTTCGCCAGGGTTAGGGTATGCTGTGAGTTTTGTATGCTTCTCCCCCACATTCACGTACACGTGTAGATTGGCATGCGGTTTATTTGGCATGTGTTGTCTCATCTGGTGCTCTCTGCAGGAGACACAAATTCTCTCTGACTGGGGGAGCCAAAGGTAATTCAGTGATGATTAGTAGTACCTCAACATGTGTGAGATCACTGTAGTTAATTAAAAAGGAAATCTAGAGTGTATAGTAAACTGCTACACTAAATGCTTTGGGTTATTAAGTGCATTATGGATCACCTCAAAGTTAGATCATCTTTTATTGCATAATAAAATGGCAAAACCTACAGAATATGAACAAGGCAATAAAAAAAGCAAAGCAACATCTCTTAAAGACAAGCATGACAATGATGAAGACCAAAGTCAGACTTACAGGGAACACAAAACAGGTGTAGGTGACGTATTGCATTAACAGCCTGATGGGTAAAATAGTCAAGTATTGAGTTTGACACAACTAATACAAACAAACCCAGGCATGACAATAAATCAGATTTTTTTCGTCATTACATATTTATATCTATGTGCTTATTTAGGGGTTTGTTTTGCCAATTAAGCGGCTAGTCTTCCCAAAGTTAGCCCGGAGACAGGCAGACAGGGGCAGTGCATATCGCAGGCCTCTTCACACAGTGCCTCTTTACCCACCAGACTTCCTCATCCATCCTGAACGCCTCATCTACGACTATGTGGAAAAGGAAGTAAAGGTGAGTGTCTTGCTTATCCAAAATCCCAGTATAATGAGGTTATATCTAATTTAAGAGTTAATATTTTATATCATCATTAAATGTGTTTTTATTAAAAAACATTCACTACTGTTAAACTGTAGTATAAACAGTTATATATTTGGTATAACTGGCAGAAGTGGGAGATCAGTGGTTAAGGTGTTGGACTGCTAACTGAAGGATTGTGGTTCAGTTTCCAGAATCACCAAGCTGCCATTGCTGGGCCCCCGAGCAAGGCCCTTAACCCCATGTAAATGTATAATAGCAGCTATAGATAGGTTTCTTACCACACACATTTTGTGTAAATGTGTAAGAGTAATCTTTTGTATACACTCTCATTTAAGAAAATGTATGGAAAACTTCAGCATACCAACTGGGCAGGGTTTTTTGTTTGTTAAATAAAAGCAGCTAATTATTAGTATGCTAAGTTTAAGGGAAGTATCTATAACAATGTATATATAATATAAATATAAACATTATAATAATTTTTATAGTAGGAACTGTACTAAGAGATTGTTATAGATTCTGTGATATTTTTAATTAATTATTTTTATATAAATATAATTCATTTAGATTTTGTTGGATGTTTTACACTTAACACTTGTGCTTTGATGAAGGTTGCTAACTTCATCCAAATAATCATTTTAAATGTTAAATCTAACTCTTAGTTTATGGGTCATTTGACATGGGTGTCTTGCTCCCTAAACCCCTCCAGCAGAGATGAACTACTGCAGCTTTTGGACACTGCCAGGGTGAGGACATATGTATTTTACTGCATTTCTGAGATATATTTAATTATATCCACAATTCAAAGCTCAGAACTCTTCTTTTTGGTTTATCTCTGGTAGAAGCTAAAGGTACTGCCTCTTCAGACAACTGTAGAGCAGGACTGCATCCTCAGTCTCTCTGCACGCTGCCTTCTGCTCACATGGAGAGATAATGAAAAACTTCTGCTGCGAATCCCCACACATGAGATAGCTGCTGCCTCCTACCTGCGGGACGATGCCCTACACCTGCTGGTGCTTAAAACAGGTGAAGAAAAAAACAAATTAACTAGCAATTTGTGCTGAAGTGGGTTTCACAACAAATACTTACATCCCAAAGCCAAATATATATTCAAGGTCCACTTCAAGATCTATTTTTTTTATTATTATTACAGATATACAGCTAATTTTTTGGTTTTGCACAATTGGTTTTGCTCTCCAGGTATCAGTTTTTAACTGCTCGTACCTTATGAATGAATGTAATTTAAATTGAAATGTATAAATTATGATTATATTTAATTTAGACTAATGCTGTTTACAAGCTTCTGGTTAACACAATTACACTAGACTATATAGTTATCTATAATCTCCATCCTCAATGTCTATCAGATAAGAATGAGGTTAAGTCTTTCAAGGCTGCTTTCTCATATGGTGTCAGGTACGTTTTTCTTGCTACAGTTGCCTCTTATTAGAGACACATGCCAATTTACTAAGCAGTTACTATAGCAGTATCAGTCAACTCTTTAAAAATAGTCTCTTTTATTTGTTTTAAACATTTAACACCATACATTTTTTACAACTTTACAGAAATCTTAAAATTAAAAGTAAAAATGAACATTTATTTATCCTATAATCTGTAAGTGTAATAACTTTAATAAATTTATTGCATGTCTGTAAAATAACCTATATTGTATATTTTTGTTAATACTTACTATGAAAGAACCCCAGTTTTGTCTAGGTAAATGCTATTGTATCACATGGGGCTTTTTTATATTTGCAGGTGATTAGCAAAGAGGCAGTGCTCCTGTCTGGAAAAAAATAGCCAACTGGGCATTAGTTATTTGAGATCTGAATAGTATTTTACACTGCATCAAACTATGTGTCACTATATTACGCCATAGATCCTCTGTAATAGTGACTCCTAGGTAATGCTCCCAAATATCTTTAGAAGTGACAGTAGGGTCCACATTAATTGAATTTTTTAAAATATAAATTACTAGAATTAAATGCTTAAAGGCTGAAATTTAATTCAAGACAGTGATGTGTTTCAGCGGAAAAATTGGGAAAATGAGAGAGACTGGGTAAATTATACTGTTTAGATAAAACACCTCCTTCAGCCTTATGGAACTGTATTGAAGAAAGATTTATTTGCGCAATTAAAGTTGCTAAAAATTACATCAACTGATGTTGAGAAACCTGTTATAAGAAGTGAACAAAAGAAAGAGTATCTTACTGGGGTGAAGCCTGTCTGATCATGAGCATTTAAAGTAGGTAGTGCATGTTTAAGGCAGAAACATAAAACTTTGCTCAGAATTTAGAAATTTACGTTCCTTATATAGGAACTAAAAAACAAGCAAAAAACTTAATGAAACTCAAAAGTAAAGCCATTAGGACCTGGAGATTTCCCGACTGCATGGCCTTTTGTTCTGTAAATGGGTCCTTTAGCTTTTTAGCTTTGTTACATCATTTGTGTAATATTCAAATTAGTTGAGGAGATCTAAATTTGCTGCATTATTTCGAGTATTTTCTGAAATTTACAGTCAAGTATTATAATCTAAGAATAGCAAATTAATTCAAAGTGGCTATGTAACTAATTCACCCATTTTGGGATCTAATGCTCAGAATCCACAAATAATTAAAAAAAAAATTTTATGTAATAATTTGTCAATTTAGCGGACACCACATTTCATGCCATAAATATTTATAAACATATCTGACAGACTTTGCTTATTAAATGAATTATTTTGCATGTGATGACTACTGAGAATGTCTTTATTCTGTCCATATGTTTCCAAATGGGTCAGGTCTTAATGTGGACACCATTATAGCAGAGGACAGCCTTGAAAAAAGGCCTACCGGTCTAGAAGGTCGCAGACAGACTATGAGCAATGCAGACCCTCGGCCTGCAGGGGGCACTATGGAACGGCGCCATACGATCTGTGGTGTGGACTGGAAGCCACTGTCCCGTCACGAGTCAAAGCAAAGCAGCAGTGGAGTGGGTGGAGTAGGTTCTGCAGTCGGAGGAGGAGGCAACGGTGGCGGAGGCAGTCTGGAACGGAGGCAGGTTAGTGGCAGTTGGGAGAGACGTCAAACACGCAAGCCATGTGGAGGAAGCTGGGAGAAGAGACAGACGAGCGGCAGCTGGGAGAGACGGCTTGTGGGGGGCAGCTGGGAGTGCCGTGGTCCCAAGGGCAAAGGTGGAGGGGGTGTGGGTGGCAGCTGGGAGAAGAGACATGGATCTGGGGGAAAAGCAGGAGGCAGCTGGGAGAGGAAGCATGCCTGTATGGGAAGTTGGGAGAGAGGCAAGGCATATGGAAGTTGGGAAAGAAGAAACTACAATCCATTGGAGCCCACACCGTGCCCTGATGCTTACTGCAACCTGGTCGTACTGGCTGTGGAGAACCGGGTGAGAGATCACTGAGGGATGAGAAGTAATTATAGGACCCTAGATTGGAATCTACTAAAATTCTTAGGAACAAAATGTAATTAAAGCCTTACTAATCGGTTTATTGGTTGATCAATTGATTAATTTATTGATCTGTATTAAACTACTGAATGGATAGATAAACATATAAAATGACACCCCATTATTGGCACTTTCCCAGAGTCTTTTGCACAAAATGTTAAAACATTTATTTCTTTGTAAATAGATGAACAGACCAAAAGATAAACTGATGGATAGATGAAGTGTTGGTTGAAAAAATAGCTGTATCGTCAGATAAAAGAGGATTGTGTAAAAATCAATGGCTAGAGAAGCAGCTCATAGTTTAATAGCTTATTGTATTATTAGTTAACACTGAAAATCTGATATTAGCCACATTTAATACGACGATGTGAACAGTGTAAATCAAGTTGATCTAGGGCTGCATCTAACGACTATTTTTTTTCTGTCGATTATTTTAGTGGTTAGTTATATTTATAGTTTATTATTAATCCTTTAACTAACTTTTAAAAAAATTACAAATACTTAATAAAATTAATAAAAAAAATGTATAATAAAATTTCTCAGTATGTTTGCTATTAAATCTGATTTACCTAATTAACTTGTGATTTATAAAGTAAATATAATGCACTATCTGCTAAAGTTCACGTACACTACTTAACAGTTTAGTGTTTAAAGTTACAGACAAACTACATTTTATTTTTATTGTATGGGGCAATAAGGTAAATCTGCACTGTTAAAGATCTTTTGCATTATTGTACAGTATATTAGGACGTATTAACTGAAACACTTTGTTTAACTTTGTTCAGTAGCAGCAGCCACCATTTCAAATGACCTTTAAAAATGTGACTCATCAAGGCATTTCACGTATGTCAACATATTTACATCGCAAAGTTACAGCCCTAATCTGATCTGAGGAAAACATTTACAAAAATGAGCACTAAGCCTCGCAGTGTGAACTTTTCAGTAAAGCAGTTTAGTCAACATAAGGTCTATAGTGGTGTCCTAGATCTCAGTTTGACTGTTTCCTCAGGTGTGCAAGTTGTGTGTTTTCTTTTGTGCTGTACAGTGCATTTTTGTTTAGCTGTATATCCCACTGATTTCCTAACATGATTTCTTTTCGACATCCACAAACACCAAGGATGCTGCAGAGGAGTACTGCGCTCTCATCTGTCAGATGTTTCAAATCATCTACGGACATCAGACTATTGAGTGTGTGGACAGGGCAGGGTATCACTACACCATGCCTGACCGCTATTGGCTACAGAGAAGTGAGTGACAAAAACCAAGCATGTTCTTACTATCTTTCAGGGCAAAACACCTAAACAAAACAAATGACTGAAAGAAGTTATTATTTAAGTGAAAAGAACAAATGATAACAAATGATTATTACAAAACAAAGCACAAAGACTATCTAACTGAGATCACAGTATTCATTAAATCTACCTGTTAATAAGGACTAAGTTGTTCTAATGAAAAATCATGACAATTTTGCCCAGATAATAAAAAAGATTAAGCCATGCAAATCAGGCTTCTGTCTACTTAAATAATAAAAGATCCTTAGACCAGAGACTGATTCACAATAAAGTATTTTAAACACATGCTTTTCCTGACTAACACAAAAATAATATAGCCTTTGTTCTGGCTGCTTAGTCAGTTGGAACATCTGGATTTCAAATACAACATTAATTTAATACTAAGTGTACCTGTACTGTAGGTAGAAATTCCACACATTACACATTTCTTTAAAAAAATTAGGAACTACTGCCACTCCACTTCACTTGGCAGTGTTTACTTCTTTTGTGCAACAACAAACAGAACTAGCGACGACTAAGAGATCTAAAAAAAAAAAAAGTCTATCTAGGTAGTCTATGTTGAAATGGTAGAAGGATAATGTAATAAAAAGTTTATACAAAACTAAATAGTGTGTGCAAATATTATTCCCTACAGTGCAAAATAGGCAAGATTGAATTGACTTTTGTCAATCACATGAAACAGTTCTTATCTCTGTTCTAGACTGGAGAAAATGTGAATGGGATTAGGTTCCCCAAGTTAGCGAAAGTTAATATGTCAATATATTTGCATTGCTGCAACTTTAGTGTTTTTCTCAATTAAAAAATTTAAATCACTTAAGCTAATTAAAATCATTAGTCATACTGGCTGATGGTAGAATGCCGTATACAGTCTTATATAATGTTTAAGCAGTTCTTTAATTGTTCCTGGTTTTTTTTGCTTTTAAGGTAACAGCTGTCTAACAGACATGACCTACAGCTACGACACAGACTTCAGCTCATAGTGAGTGAATGCTTAATTTCTGCCTGTGTGTTTGATGTGATCAAAGTTGTTACAAAATTGATGGTTATTTAAACTGTTAAATAAATATTAAATTATGTATAAAGATTCTAAATTAACTAAATAAGTACATTGTTATCTACTTTTTGTTTTATGTGAGTCATTTAACAAAACACATATTCTAAAAGATATAAACAATTTTGTATAAAGAGAAAACTTTAATTTTAAATTAATATTTTGTCATTTGTCATTTTTTTTGTCATTTAGTCATTTTTAGACTAAAACAAAAACTCTGAACTAATAACCTAAAGTGGGTTTTTTAAAGTGATTAAGTACCACTGTAGAGTGTAACATAAAATAACAAGGATATTTAATAATAAACATTACTACTACAGGGCAAAAAAAAAAATCATTTTTGTGCTTACACTTATAGCACCCTTGGATCTGATATGATCTCTTATCATTTGTTCAACATTGCTTGAGCTGTGTGTCTTTTCCTCACAGTGATGGCTCTCAGTATGCCTTTGAACCATACTACAGTGAGAACTACAGTGAGAATTCCTCTCTATCTTATCAGGACTCACACCACAGCCTGGCATCAATACATAGTGACTCTGAACCTATTAATGCAGGCCTGCAGCTAATGCAGGAGTACATGATTACGGTAAGATATACATTGCAAGTGTAAGTAGCCTTATAATACTCTTGTTGCCAATCACAGAGGTCAGACGTTTTTTGTAGTTGGCCACCAGGTTTGCACACATCTCAGAAGGGATTCTCAGAAGTCATTAAAGTTTCTAGGCTGACATTTGGCAATTCAAACCTTTAGCTCCCTCTACAGATTTTCTATTGGATTAAGGACTGGAGACTGGCTAGGCCACTCCAGGACCTAAATGTGATTCTGAGTCACCTGGGAGCCAGAAAACTTGCTCCTTGTACCATCTTAGGGAGTTTTTCCCCAGTCACCCCAGGCTTGCTCACTAGGGATGTTTTTGATAATGTTTTGGGGTTTTTTTGTATTCTTACTTATGTTCTATAAAGCTTCTTAGGGACAATAACCATTGTTAGAAGCGCTATATAAATGAACCTGAATTGAATTTTTTTAAAAATCAATCGATAACATTGAAATGCATTATTCTGGGTTTTTTTTGTTATTTTATAAACAATTAATATGGCTTGGGTTTAAATCAGGGTTTAGAATTATAACAGGGCTTAAGCAAGGTTTAGAATGTTGCTAACTGAGGGTTAAAGCAGGGTTTAGAATGAGAAATGGGTAAAAAGGGATTACAATGAAAACAGTTTAAAGCTGTAGAAGAAGCAGACTCTTTGAAAGCGAAGGAGAACTAAGGTAACCACAGGATAACCCAGAACACGTCGAAATACTGGGATTCTTAGACTAAAGGAGTCTTTTAGTCTCTTTGGAAACTGGTGAGGGTTTATACTGTTAACAGGATTAAAACAGAGTTAAGAATTATAACAGGATTTAAAGCAGGGTTTAAAATGATGCTAACCGAGTGTTAAAAGGAGGGTTTAGAGTGATAACTGGGTTTAAAAAAGGTTTACAATAATGGCAGGGTTTAAATCGAAGTGTAATCAGAGGGTTTAAGTAGGGTTTAAAACAGTAACAGGGTTTAAAGCATGGTTTAGAACAGTACCATAGATTAAAGCAGGGTTTAGAACAGTACCATAGATTAAAGCAGGGTTTAGAATTATAGTGGGATTAGACAAGATTTAAAAAAAACTGTTTAAAACAGAATTTAGAATTATAACAGAGGTTCATTCGGGGTTTAAAATAATAACAGTATTAAAACAGGGTTTAAAATAGTAACAGCATATAAATCAAGGTTTAAACTGATAAGTGAGCTAAAAGCAGGGAGTAGAATGACAACAGGGTTTAATAAAAAAGGATTTAAAAACTCTGCTTAAGCAGGTTTAAAGCAGGGTTTAGAATAATATCAGGGCTTTAATCACAGTTTAGAATGATGGTCAAGTCACCTTTATTTATATAGCGCTTTTAACAATCAGGATTGTTTCAAAGCAAAATACATCAGAAAGGACAATATTAAACATTTGTTAGAACAGTCAATTTGATTGATATCTATCAATTTAGAGTCCCCAACTAAGTAAGCCAGAGGCGACAGCGGCAAGGAACCAAAACTCCATTGGTGCCAGAATGGAAAAAACAACTTGGGAGAAACCAGGCTCAGTCGGGGCGCTAGATAAGAAAAGGATCTGCCACCTGCAGTTGATTTTATTATTCTGGGTATTATCAAATTGCCTGAGTCCTGGGAGCACAGCGGACGTGGAGGACTATAATAGGATAGGAGATCACTCAGGTACTGAGGTGCTAAACCATTTAGGGCTTTATAAGTAATTAACAAGATTTTAAAATCTATTCGATATTTAATAGGGAGTCAGTGCAGTGTTGACAGAACCTGACTAATATGATCATACTTTTCGTTTTTAGTAAGAACTCTAGCTGCTGCGTTTTGGACCAGCTGGAGTTTGTTTATTAGGCGTGCAGAGCAACCACCCAGTACAGCGTTACAATAATCTTATTCAATTTTAATTCAATTCAATTCTATTTGTATAGAGCTTTTTACAATGGTCATTGTCACAAAGCAGCTTTACAGAAATCAGAAATCATTTTGTCCCTGATGAGCAAGCCGGGGGCGACAGTGTCAAGAAAAAGAGAGACGGAATAGGAAAAAACCTTAAGAGGAACCAGACTCAACAGAGAGCCCATCCTCATTTGGGTGAAAAACAGGTAGCAGAAATTATGTAGTTACACTGTGTGTGTAAGCAACTTAAATCATAAGTTAAAACAAATTTTTCTGCATAATTTAGTGACAATATATTTCTTATATTAGCGATATTTCTGAGATGAAAGAACGTGTCATCGATATCATGCTTATGAATTATGTTTCCCTAAAACCGAGCTTTGTGGAACACCAAACTTTAACTGATAGCGATCGGTTAAATAGGACCTGAGTCACGCGAGGGCAATTCCTACTTATAATCTGCGAAGAAGAATATTATGATCAATAGTGTCGAAAGCCACACTGAGGTTGAGTAATATAAGCAACGAGACACAACCCTGATCATCATTTGCTACTTTGACCAGTGCTGTCTCTGTGCTGTGATGTGGCCTAAATCCTGATTAATACAGTTTGTGTATGTTATTCGTTATTATCTAAAACGATTTTAGATAATCTGGACCGTTTTTAGATGCAGCCTCCACTCTCCTTGGGCAGTGACCCAGTATACTGCGATACCCCTAAATAAAAGCCTTCAGAAGTCACCTAATTAGTTAATAAAGTCCACCTGCGTGTAATTTTGTCTCAGTATAAATACACCTGTTCTGTGAAGGCCTCAGTGTTTGTTAGAGAACACTAGTGAACAAAAAGCATAATGACGACCAAGGAACTTACCAGACAAGTCAGAGATAAAGTTGTGGAGAAGTTTAAAGCAGGGTTAGGTTATAAAAAAATATGTTAAGCTTTGACTGTTTAATCCATCATCCAAAAATGGAAAAAGAATGCCACAACTGCAAACCTACCAAGACATGGCCGTCCACCTAAACTAACAGACTGAGCAAGGAGAGCACTGGTCAGAGAAGCAGCCAAGTGGCCCATGGTCAAAAGCTTAATTGTTTGGCCTAAATGCCAGGCACTATATGTGGCGTAAAGGTAACACTGCTTATCACCCTGAACACACTATGCCCACTGTGAAACATGGTGGTGGCAGCATCATGCTGTGGGTAATGCTCTTCTTCTGCAGGGACAGGAAAGCTGGTTAGAGTTAATGGGAAGATAGATTCAGCTAAATACAGGGCAATCCTGGAAGAGCACCTGTAAAATACTGCAAAATACTTGAGACTGGAAATTAGATTCAACTTCCAGCAAGACACTTACATTTATGGCATTTGGCAGATGCCCTTATCCAGAGCGACTTACATTTATCTTTTTTTTTATTTTTTATACAACCGAGCAAATGGGGGTTACAAATGCACATCACACTTTTCAGATTTTTATTTGCTTAAATTTTGCTTAAAAACCATGCATAATTTTTGCACTGTACATTACTGAATCATTCCACAGCCTCAAAGCACTGATGCAATTGCAAGTCACAGTGATGCGCATGCTTCTCCGTTTCCAGGCTCTTGCTTGAAACTTAAGCATTCAGCCATAACTGTAGTAGCTGCATATTCAGTAGGCCCACATGAAAGACAGCCGAGGCTGAGGCCATCAAACATAAAAGCCCCCAAGCGAGCATAACTTCTCCGCCTGAAAAGCGCAAAGTAGACAAGAGGATCGCTCTGAGTTCACGAGACACGTGAGCATGCATTCTGCCGAGAGTAAAAACATATTTCCAAAATTGTTATAGACTGACTCGGTTAGAAAACTGTTTTCTGCATTTGCATGCACAGTCCCAGAGAATTTAACTGGCTGAGCAGAGCATCTGAGAATGGTTTAGGATCAAATAATAATCCAAATAATTGGGAATGCGTATTCGAATTAATCTGAATAGGCGGACTAAGTACTGATGCAACACTGATATGCTATTTTTGAGGAGATCAAGAGACTTCTGTCTTATAACCAAGACATTCTTTGGTGAAATTAGTGACTGCATTACACCATTTAAACGGGATGGTCTGCGTCCATGCTCTATGATACACAGAATCCATCACAATATCCCTGGAATTGCTCTTCAGGCTTCCAGGAAATTATTTAATGTTGTCAGCATAACTGCATCCCCTGCATCGAGACAAGGTGGGGTTAAGCGTACTGACAGTGTGGAAAGGAAATTGTTTTTTGTGAGGATGAGTTTTTATGACACATATAAAAATGTGTGCACAATTCAGTGCTGAGATCAAACAGCGAGCTGACTTTTTCCTCCTTTTACTTACATAAGAATGGCGCTTTTTGACCACCTACTTATGCAAATCAGGTAAAAAGTGTACCAATGTCCTGGAGGTGACCTTACAGCAGCCTGAGGACAGGTACCAAGAGTCCAACTTACTCGTAGCTGGTTCGGCTGGAGCCTCCTAGACTGCCTTGGAGAAAGCCCTCTTAAGTACCACTTGGTGGATCGAAGGCCCTTCGCCGCCAGGGGGTCCTGCACCAAATCCTCCTAATCACCTCTTCCCACTCTTTTGTAAAGAATAATTGTTTTTTTGTGAAGGAAAAATTTTAAAATATTGTTGCTGCAAATGTTGAGTGAAACAGGGTTTAGACCGAGGCTAACTGAGGGTTAAAAGCAGGATTTTGAATAATGCTGAATAATTACTTTAGATACTGTAGTTACTGTATGTTACTGACCATAAGGATGAAATAAACTTGTGATGGAAACCACTGCAGCACACCATGCACACACATTTGCACTTATGGGCAGGTTATGTCCAGAAGCTATTGAGCAACTTATAAATCATCTATGAACTTATAAATATCTATAATTAAGTCGCCTTTATATGAGCTACTATAAGATACCTCCATAATGTTTCTTACCAACATTGTTGCAGTCCTAACCTGTGTGCTGTGTTTGTTGTGTGCAGCTACGCAATAAGCTGTCCCCCCAGGAGATCCAGCAGTTTGCTGTGTTGCTGAGGGAGTACCGTGTGGGTGCTCCCATAGCTCGGTTCTGCTCAGACCTGCTCCAGCTTTATGGAGACTCACGGAAGTTCCTCCTGCTCGGTGAGTCAATTAAACATCCATCAGTTATCGGAGTCTGAATACTTTTCTGATCCCTTAGGGAAATTGTTAAAATGGTCACGGTACACGTCTCAATCCTGCTTAAAGTACAAAGACAAAAATTATGAAATGTGCATTAAACAAAAGTAAATTATTGATCTTGTCCTGTCCTGTTTAAATAAATAATAAATAATTAGGGTTCCTAAGATGTGATTACTTTGTTTTAGTTAAATGCTCAGCCATTATATTGAGATATGACATGTTTACATTATGACCAGGGATTGCTATGTACCACTACAATCCTAGGAAATTAATTATAACTGCCAGGATCTTTTCTTCTGTCTGCTCATATCACCATCAAACCCAGAACTGTTCTGTCAACTATTTAATTCCACTGCATCTTATCACCAATAGTAAGTAGACCTAAAAAATGCACAGCAGGTATTACACCATAGTGTTAACATGTCAAAACAATTATTCGCATATGGGTACAATCCTATGTGAACAAACCCAAGTCACAAGGCCTCCATGTGTGCTTATTTTTTGTAAATTGCTGCAAACAAACATAAGATTAATGTACAAAATAAAAGGGGAGAAAGATAAAGAGATATAGAATGTGTATATGTGTGTGTTCTTGTCCCGTTGTTTGTAACTAAGCCCTGCTCATTATGTACAAGCTTTATTAACAGCACTGCAGGTTACAGACTGTCCCCATTTTCAACAAAAAGACTGATCAAGATACAGTCAAAAAATGGACTGTTGCAAAGTTTTTACTGTAAATTTACTTACTTTTTCAAATAAATTATTAATAATTATTGATTAATAATAAACAGAAAAATAAAGGATTTATTACTTTTATTAATTATAACCAACTTGAACGTAAAAAAACATAAAACCACGAATATGAATAGGATAAAATGTTTCTTAACAATACCTTTATAAATTTATATATTTAAATAAATTAAATTTAAATAAAGTTATTATTGAATTTCATGCAAGCATCATGTATTTACAGCAGCTCCTACAGAAATGTATAAATCTGTGATCAGAAAACCTAATGCAAAATTAATGAAATACTAAGGATCTTGCAATTAGTTTTAAATTCCAGAGATTTCCAGAGATCATAGAATATGTGTGTTATATCTGTGTCTTTACTGGTTAAGGTTAAAGAGGAATGCACTTACTTGTGCACTTACTTACATAAATAAATAATAAAAATAACTGCTCCTTCAACAGTTTTTGTGGATTATTACACTTTGTTTGTGATCTAATCTATACAAGAGCACAAGAGCGCTGTACAAGAGCATCTGTAAAATGCTGTAAATGTACGTGAATACTTTGTTTGGAATTTGGGTAATTTTGGTAGTTTTATGGCAATAAAATGAAATAAAAAGTAGCAAAATGACTAATAAAACAGGAGGGACTGCCACATTTATATTTTGCAAGATATTTCAAAAACCTTTTGCAAATATTTGTAATGTTTTATACTTTAGACTACAGTGTAAAATCCAGCTTTTAAGTAACATTTTAAAATTGCAAAATAAAAACGGACTGGTAAAAATCATTAAAAAAAGTTTCTCCACAATATTGTCTTATATTTTGTACCTGTTTATGGTCTAGGTATGCGTCCTTTTATCCCTGATCAGGATGTGAGAACTTTCGAGACGTTTCTGGAAAGCATTGGTATTCGGGAGGGCGGGATTCTGACAGACAGTTTCGGGCGGATCAAGCGTAGTATGAGCAGTACGTCAGCCACAGCGGTGAGAGGATACGAGGGGTCGTATGACTTCAACAGTAAGATGAGTGACATCACACATGACATCGAGGTCCTCGGCTTCGAAGAGGGACATGGAGACATTGAGGAAGAAGACTACTACCTCTGATAAGCAACAGCATAGAAGTTAAATTTGAGTAATTGCTAAAAAAAATTGTTCCACCATGTACATGTACAGATTTTTGTTATTTGGCACAGTACATTTTAGTCTTAAGCTCTTTATTGCATACAGTAAATTTACTGTATATAGTATGCAAAACCAGTATGAGGAAATTTATATGTCCGAATCCTTAGTATGCAAAAAACACTATACGTAAAGTCCTTGAATGACCTAATCCATTCGCCTGGATTTTTATGCACACATACGATTGACACTTGAAAAGAGGTTTAGTTTCAGACTCACAGCAAAATCTCTGGAATCATAGCAGATTTTATTGTCCAAAAGATCATCTGACTGGAATGTAAAGCAACCAAAGTTTGTTTCGTTCTTTATCAAGTTTAGAGTTTAGTACAAATGTAAAGTCCATTTTCCTAAAAACAAAACACGTGTGCAACTAGAGATAATTGCTTAAAGAAAGTTGTACAAATTAATGATTCTATAAATTAAATTTATAACATAAATATCAGTTAGAAAATCCTGTGTTTAGCTGATCCTTACGGGCGTTAGAAAATGTGACAAATTCAAATTCAATACAAGTTCCAATACAATCCAACCAATCAGTTTTTTGTGCCAAATGCATCAGATGTTTAGCCAACCGTTCATTGGTGTGAGTAATAGTGACATACAGTCATAGGCCAATACTTCTTAGCAGTTCCTGTTGTAGTTGTAGTTTTATTATGAAGTTGCATGTTGAAAAAAAACCTAATCTATACTACTCTTTTCAACAGTTTTTTGTGGCTTGTTACGCTCATGATCTAAAGTACCAGTATTGAGCTGTTCAACGATGAATCTTAAAGCACTTTTGTACGTTGCTCTCGACAAGAGCATCTTCTGAATGCTGTAAAAGTAAATGTAAGTTAAATAATAGCTACACACACACACACACACACACACACAGACACTTGTATGGTTGAGATATGAGATTTTATCATTATTGTGATGTTAATATTTATAATACCTCACATGACAGTATAATGTATATAAGGCATTTACTGTAAAAAGCTCTGAATGCCTGTCTCTGTCTGACATTTTGTTTAATTAAAAACACACTTTATGCATTCAAACTTTTGTGCCGTGTTGTCTTTTCATTGTGACATGAATGTGACGGAAGCCAAACACATTTCTAACAGAGAGGAAAGCTTGCTGAAATACAGTAATGCTGTTCTGTTTTCTACCCCAAAGGCTTAATCCAGAAATACCGCTCTGATTGTCTGAAAATGTATTTCTGGATTAAGCCTAAAATATCAATAAAAAAGCAAGTCTGTTTCTGGGTTTTTCAATTTTCTCCTCAGTCCAAAAACAATTTTTCCAAAAACTTTTAAAATTTTAACACCTCTCTAATTTTCTAATTGTATCTGTGATGTTTAAGAGTGTGGGCTTGTGCGTGAGGTTTCCAGTATGTCTTAAATCTATTGGCGGATGGTGCATTTGGTACCTGAGCCTTCAGTGGGGACTTACATGACTAATACACCTCTTAATTCCACCACTATCATGTCACAATTATAGAAACTATCAATAATATATATAAAATGCAATATAACACCGCTTGGCATTAGAGAGAGAGAGACATTTCACATATTAAGGTAAAAACCATTTTTAATAAAAAAACAAGAAACCCAGTTAATACAACTTCAAACCTCTACAATACAACTGCAACTGTACCAGATACATCATCATCATCATCATCATGGAGCAGTTCAGAATCAGTATTTATCTAATAACATGACAAAAACTATTTAAATAAAATATATGATACATTTAATCTCTGTAAGCCAGCATTACCTGTTGTCAGCACTGGTCTGGAAGTGGCGAACAAACACTTTTCCAAGCAAAGACAAGCTAGTTATCTTTGGGGTTAGCCAACCTCTCCTCACATTGTCTAAGTTTCTCCTCCTCCGTCAGCTATTGTGGGCATAAAAATTCTAATTCAACCTTACAGACCCGTTTCGGTAGTTGAACTGGGTTTTCCATCCTCTGTTCGACGAATCAGAGGATGGAAAAATGCTGAAGCTATTGTGGGCCAGCTAGCTGGCCCTGTCAGAGCAAACTTAAAAGAGAGATGGCTGTTGGGAAACAATTAATAACATTTAATGGAACAAATGTTAGAATTCAGGTTGTAAATGTAGGTCAGCTTCTGATATTGTTTAGGCAGCAGAGAAAGCCTTGCTGGCCCTGACTGCACACCACTGCTTAAATCAAATCCCCTTAGATAAGGATTAATTTTCTGCTCCAATTGAGTTACAGTGATTCTACCAGTACAGGCTACTACAGGAATGTGTACATCAGTAATTGTCAAAGTAGGCTTTAGGGGTCTGGTGTATATACATAGAATTTACCAACAATTATTCATTTCACAACCATCCACTATTTAAGTTAATATTAATAAACCATATGTGCCAATGACTTAGGTAAGGACTCAGTCTTAGACTGAATGTGAGTCTTAACTTTTTGTACACATACTGTTAATTAACCCTAGTATTATCAGTTTACAGAACCGATGGTACAAAAGGTATTGAGAAACTACAGAATGAAAGATTTAATATTACAATGTCATTATAGAATTATAATATCAAGGGAAATAAGATGCATTCCTAAAAACACATCTGCTGACTGAGAAAGTTCTAGAATTGTAGCATTTATCCCAAAAGTTTGGAAACCCACGCTATTGTTTAAGAAAGTGGTAGTTTGGTGGTTAAAGGGTTATACTGTTTAACAAAAGGTTGTGAGTTTCAATTGGTCATAACTGCTCAGCTGTGTAAATGAGCTAAATGCAAGTCATTCTGTACCAGGGTGTCTGGCAAATGCTGCAAATATGGTTTGCAAGGAATGCGTTTCTAATTTCTAATATATATATATATATATATATATATATATATATATATATATATATATATATATATATATATATATATATATATATATATATATAAATTAAAGAAGTGATAATCATACCAAAGTGAACAACTCCACGGTGCGGAAATGATGACTAAGCAATCGTACTTTACCTGCAGCCAGAATCTATCCGTGTGTGTGTGTGTGTGTGTGTGTGTGTGTGTTAGGACCAATCACGTCTCGGAATTCATCGCCTAATTACCATAAGTAAGATCGCTCCACCAATGAGCTCGGGTGGGCGTGGACGGGTTTCTCGCGGCGCGAATAGAACAGCTTGAAGCAGGATTTGTGGTCCTTAGTGGAGAATGGCGGCTGCTGCGTGCGCTTCCCTGCTCGCTTGTACGGCCAATGCGCATGGAAACGCGCATCCGCAAAGAAGCAAAGACACGCGGAAGAGACAGGCTGCTCTGTTATTTCTAACTAATATTTCCCTGGATGGACGGCCACTGATCCACATAAACAACGCGGCGGAGTTTGAAGGCACAGAGGGCAGTTCCGCGGCGGAGAGCCACGGCACCTTTTCCAACCTGTGTCAAGCGAGTGCACTTCTAAGTGTTCCTCCTATATTAGTCTTGTCCTCTGACACGGAGAACAAAAATGCTGAAAGCACTGAGACATTTCCGGGATCTTTTTGCTCCTCCCAGGGGAACCTGCTGTCCCCCTGCAGCCTGCAGCCGAGTCCGGTGGGAGCGCGGAAGTCCCCGACACTGCTGTCAGTCCAGAGCTGCGCGTCATCGCTGGATTCTCGGCAGAGGTGAGAACATTCGCTCTTCACAGCACCGTGAATAGAGACAAGCTGAAATGTTTGGTCCTGGTTCTAAATTCTGTTTGTCACTCACTTTCTTATTCTCTTTCGGATGGAACTGCTACTGTAAATTATATTCACACACACACACACACACACACACAGCTTTTTTGCAAACATTTTGCTGCAAATTCAAATAAACAACACATCTTCTAAAACCTCTGCTAGGTTCCTGTTGCTTTGCTCAGCCTGGATCCAGTCAGTATTACTTGTTCAAACACACCCTGTTGACACACATAACAGCGTAAACAGGTGAAAAGTTAGTTAGTAAAAAAATAGCTTTAAGATTATAAAAGAAAAGTAAAAATCAGCAAAGAGAATCCCACACATTCCTGTGTTTACATGTCATGCATGTGTAAATAATAATATAGGGGGGAAAAGAAAACTCTGATCCCATCATCTCCTATATTCTTATAGTCATTCTATGGGCGAAAACGAGGAGACTGTTGATAACATTCAGGTAAAAACCAAACACTGGACAATGATCTACAGTTCATTGATTATTTATTGAGCAGAGTCTTTGGGGGGAAAAAGAAAAAAATAGCAGTCTCTAAAATAGCAAACACTCTTCTTCTCATGAACTCTAGTGACCCAAGTCAGAGGAAGTTGTAGCTCAGTGGTTGGACAGCTGATTAAAAGATCCTAGGTTTAATTAGTTGAAAGTAGTGAGATAATTATAAGTTGATCTGAATGAGTGTATTGAATCCAAGCAATAATATATTATCTGACAGTAACCAGTAAGAGGCCTCTGCCCTACACCCTGGCTGATAAGTGGTTTGATACCAAGCAGTGGGTGTTGTTTTTACTATCTCTACCCAACCTGCCTCTGTCTTCCCTTCTTTCCTCCCTAAAAAGGTTTGGTAATGATTATTATTGGCAGCAGGAACAGCAAAGCCACTCCTAGACACATCTACATTGCTTTATCACAAACCTAACAAGGAGCAGATCAGTAGATTGCAGGTAGAAGGATGACATTTTGTACAAACACCTGGCGAGATCAAAGCTCAGCGAACTTTTTCTACTGTTTATGTAGGCCTGAACATACTGTTTACTGTACTGTACAGGCAAGATTAATGCACTAGAACAGCCTCAGATGTAAAAAGAGTCAGGACCAGAGGAGATGGAAAGATTTTTAGGGGTTTCTGAGCAAGAAGAGATTTTATGTACTATAGAAAAAAGTGTGTAGACATAAGAAGGATGTCTGCTGGTATCTCAAAAAACATTCTATGTAATGTTAAAGTGCCCCAAAGTATTTAATTAAACATTTCAGACCAACCTTTAGTTAAAAGGACACAAGTTTTTTTTACCTGTCATCATTTATCAAAGCATACAACCCAAATAGTGTTTTTTTACTTCATAACAAATAAATCAACCACAGATATCACATAAAATGCAACAATTTTGTTATTTTCCATATCAACTAAAAAGAAAAATATAGGGTTATTTACCAAAACACACAGCTAGCACTGTCGTTCCTCTCTGGCTTTTATGATGGCCTGAATTCGTTGGGGAATGGACTTCAAAAATAATATTCTTTTTGGGCGTTTTTTTTTTAATGTCCACCATAACATTTCAATCAGATTGAGATCCGTACTGTTTGCTGGTCATGTCATTGAGTTGATTTGCCTTTTCCTAAAAAAAAAATGCATTTTCATTTCATTGATAAAATGAGAGAATTTTTAATGTTCACTTGTGCATTGACTGTTGAGGTAAGAATTAACATGGTCCTTTACCTGACATTCAACCCAATATCATGAATGATCTGGAAAATTTGAATGTTTTCCTCAGTCAGTCAACTATATACATTGAATTTGACAGCATCATATCCTTGTGCAGTGTAGTTTTATGATTCATTACTGAATATCACTTTCATCCAATTATACACACTCCATGACTGCTTCTCTTTAGCCCACTGTAACTTTGTTTCCCCTTCAGGAACTCGAGCTGTGCCAAATGTGCTTAAGGTAAAAGCATTTTATAACCTTTGCCCTGAAACGTGTGCAATCCAACCAGAAAGCATTACGGGGTTTTGAGCATTGTGTGTCTGTAGATGCTGACAACCTTTTGCCTTACATTGGTGACCCTATATTGAGTTGTCCTTCAATCATAACCTTGTTGAATCAGTTTGGTTCGTCTTCAGGATATAAACAGGATATAAAAAAGTGGATGTTTTCCTATTGACTTAGCCTTGCAAATTCAACAAAAATCATTACCCTTTTTTTTTCAAAATATCTTGGAATATATATATGATGCTTCCTATTTATTTTTTGTTTGAAGCCAACTATTAAGTTGAATTGAAGAAATAAGAGTTGAGTTGGAGAGATGAATAGTCTTCCCCTTACTTTAGGTGGAAGAATACATTTAATCCATTTTTCGTTTAATTAATCAATGCATATCTTCCTTTATTTGGGATAATAAGATCTCTTGGGTAGATAAACATATTTTCCAGAGATTAAATGTTGTAGATTGTTTGGGCCTTTAAATTTTTATTAACTTTTATTGGGCATCAAACATTCAGAAGTTATTATTCTTTGAAGAGTATAGTCTGGATAGACTCAAATATGTACCTCCAATTTTTAATCTGTTTAGTGTTGCTGTTTGATGTTTTCACTTCACTGTATTTCGCTTTGCAAAATGACTAAATTATTTTGTTTGGGACTGGGGGCAAGTGTAAAGCAAACGTGGGAAAAAAGGATAATGTTATGTAAGGTTTTCATTTTTTACTGTATGTTGCTGTTATTCCTTCAATAAAAAAGAGGAAAGAAAGGCAGACATCATCGACCAGGAAGTAATGCCATATAAACACAAGCGGGACTGAGCCTCGGTAAGCTCTTTTTCAGCGCAAGTGTGTATGTATGTTTGTGTAAAATAAGAGAGAAAATAAAGCAACAACTACCAATTAAAAATAGGCAGAATTTTAGCCAGTATGTTTATAAATCAAGGGCACAATAATAAATTGGGGCCACAGATACACATGGTAGACTTGGGGCCCCACTGCTGAGACACAGGTAGACTTAGTGGAGGAGTATTAGTAGGGCCTAGCGTTATATCAATTCCCAACTGCTAGATCTTCATATCACCTAGCGTAGAAGTGTACCATTGACACCTGCAATCTGCTAAAAATTGATGTATGAGGCAGCGACAGTAGCGGGGGGTCTTAGGAGGGTAGAGTAGTTTGAACACAGTTACTCTTCTCAAGGAGGCTCCCAGAAAGAGGTACTGATGCCATCAAAGCCTGACCTCAGGGGACACCATTTCCCACTGCAAGGTACCCAAACCTCCCCAGTGTCCCCAGGGAGATTTTTTGCTACCCCTGTCACCATAAGGTCATAAAATCTCCCATGAGGCTCAAGAACTACAGATCTTAGGAAATGCCCCATTGCCAGTTTGTTGCCCTCTACCAGGTTTAAACTTCAGATAGATGAGCGACTTCATGGTAGCATAGGTACTGTTGCCAATCTTTTTACAAAGGGTCTTGCACACAATAAATGGTGGTTGCACAATTCAAATTCAATGGGTATTCCACTCAAGCATGGACCCAGAGCATTTTCAATTATGGAAAAGGAAGCGATGACTTTTGGAAAAATTTGCAGTAGAAATAATATCCAGGCTTTAACAGATGATACTGAATAGTTCTAAAGAAGTATGGAGGACTATGTCCGACCTTAGATCTGCACAAACTAAACTGGGCAATTAAGTGGCTACAGAACCCTAGCATTTCAATACAGAGTTCTTTCTTTTGTCCTTTCTCTGTCACTCCAAACATTTAGAAAATGTATAGATGCTGTGCTGACTCCTATGCAACTCCAGGGCATCTGCTGTTAGATCAGCTGTTCGTCTTTTCAGCATACCCAAGAGAGGGGATGCGACCACTAAACAGACAATAAGCACTGGTCTCCCGGTCCCGGAAGGCCTCAGGGTGCACTCTATCAGGGGGATGGCGAAGTTTGACACTGAGGATGCAGTTGAGGATGGGTAGCGGTTCTGGCTACCCAACAAACATTTGTCCAGTTCTACAACCTGGATCTAGCAACAACTCCAAGATCCATTCTTTCATCATCTAGTCCCCACACTTGACACTGAGATATAGTGACTTGGTGTTATAGCAATGTTGATATCTCATATCTCAGTCTCAAGATTTTCAACGCAGCTTGAGTTCCTGAAGCGGAACATCTCAAGGTTAAGTATGTAATCATGGTTTTCTGAGAGAATAAGCGCGATGCACCATGTGTCACACTGAATGCGAGCTTACCGAGACCACGCTGCCATTCATGTTTATGTTGCATTACTTTCTAGTTGATGCCGCCACCCATCCTTGACATGATGCTTTCTAATTGGGCAGATTACACACATACATCAGGGCAAAGATATTAAAAAATGACTTCCCAAAGCGTTTTAACACAGCGTTTAATTTCTTAAGGGACGCTTGGTTACGTATATAACCTAAAAAGATGTTTTTTCTGTTAAGATTTTATTGGCTGGTTTTGTTTGGCCAGTTTCTTCAGGTCTGTCGCACACATTGACTTCTGTTTTCACCCGTTTGTTTTTCATTTGTTTTCATTTTTTTTTCATTTTTTTAAAGGCAAATTGCTTTGAGTTTTCTCAAATACACTTTGATTGTCTTCCTTGGTCTGTCTGTATGTTTGCCTTTTATAACATTTCTATTTTGTTTATACTTGCACCAAATTTAAGAAACAGCTGACTGGGAACATTTTTTTTTTTTTTGCTAAACTCTGTGCTTGGATTCCCCTTACTGGTATTATAATCTTTCCATTGTTGCAACTGACAGCTCTCTCTTTTAGGGCAATGTTTCCTTTTAATTTACATAATCTAAACAGCTCGTTAAGTTGTGTCAAGTGACGACACTAGGGGTCACGTTATGGGAGCCCGAATACCTTTGTTCTAATTTGAAAAGGCCAATAACAAAATTGGAGGAGCAAAATTTGCATAGCAGGTAGCGGTAATGCCCCGTACTTCCAATATAAATAAAACCAGCTGCGATACTGCTCATCGTTCTGTTTTTCAGAGCCAAATATGTGTCTCCTCAGCACGACGAAGCGAGCAAGTCAGGATCAGTGAGCAGGAGAGAAGAAGCGATGATAAAGGCGATTACCTTAAAAAGCGTCACTAGATCAGGAGCGCGATCATCAGTCTCTCTCTCTCCAACCAGGAAAACGGGGGGGGAAATGAGGGAAGGACCCCTGGGTGCATCGATGGTGTCCGCAGTGCCTGAGCAAAAAATTCCTAATAGCAATAGTTTCCTCGGTTAAGGGGCGTTTTTACGGCCCTGTGGGGAAGTTGCAAGTTGCACAGTGGCAAGGACGCTCGTCTTCATCTTCCCCAACCAGCCACAGCAATCCCACCCGGGGTACTCTGGATGTGTCTCGGCGGGAGCCATTGGTGACCAGGTACCTGGGGGCTTGGGTGAGACTCTCTCCGATGCCTCCCAGTGGTTCCTCAGGACCATTCGGCTTGGCTACGCGATTCAGTTTTGCCAGGCGTCTGACTAGGTTCAGAGGCATTCTAGTTACCTCAGTCTGACGTGAGAATGCTGCTGTCCTGCGGCGGTCGGAGCCGCGTCCCTTCTAAGGAGGGACACGACATCCGAGCCTCTCCCCCGGGCCGAGATGAGGAAACAGGGGCTTTACCTGTTTGGGGGGGGCTTTGGACTGTTGGGGGGGGGCCAATCCTGGAATTTGAAAGTACGAACCGCTGCCAATTCTACAGTTTTCAAGTACGCTTCTTCACAGCTCTTCACTTGTTCAAGAGTCTAATGCCTACCCTCAAACACATTTTAACGTGTGTAAGGCACAAGGGTTGGTTCGTGGCTGTGGACCTGAAGTCCTTCCATGTCTCGATCCTTCCAAGACATGGACACTTTCTACACCTCTGAAGGTCGTGCATGCCAGTACAAGGTCCTCCCCTTCGGGCTGTCCCTGTCCCTGCGTGTCCCTTTACGAAGCTCGCAGAGGCTGCCTTAGCCCCGCTCCTCAATTATCTTGGCTAATCCTAGCTCACTCACGAGAGGTTGTGGTTGCGCACAGGGCAGGGTGCTTCACCACCTTGCCCAGTCGGGGCTTCAGGTCAACTGAGAGAAGAGCAAACTCTCCCCTGTGCAGAGTATCTCTTTTCTCGGTATCTATTTGGATTCGGTCATGATGAGGGCTCGACTCTCCCCGGAGCGGGCCCAGGCGGTGCTGAGATGTGTGAGCCCCCGGTCGGTATTGGCATATCAGTTGCCTCGAGCTGTTGGCAGTGTGGTTAGCCCTGAGGAGGTTTCGGCTCATGATTCAGGGTAAACACGTGTTGATCCAATCGGACAACACTGCGACGGTGGTCTACATCAACCAGCAGGGTGAAGTACGCTCCCATAGAATGTCTCAGCCTCCCCGCCATCTCTTGGTGTGGAACCAGCACAGGCTTAAATCTGTGCATGCCACTTACGTTCCAGGCGACCTCAATCGTGTGGCAGATATGCTCTCACGACAGAGACCCCTTGGGGGCGGTTTGGCCAGACGCAGGTGGATCTGTTTGCCTCAACAGAATCGACTCACTGCCAGTTGTGGTATTCCCTGTCCGAGGCCCCCCTCGGCACGGATGCAAGGTCAGGGAGGACCAGGAGCAGCTGCTGCTCGTGGCGCCTCACTGGCCCAGCAAGACCTGGTTCTCCGAACTAGTCCTGCTGGCAGTAGCGGCCCCCTGGCCAATTTCCCTGAGAAGAGACCTTCTCTCCCAGGGCAAAGGCACGATATTGCACTCATGCCCGGATCTCTGGAGGCTCCATGTGTGGTCCCTGGATGCAACCAGGAGAACTTACGAGATCTGTCACCCTCTGTGGTGAACACCATCACTCAGGCTAGAGCCCCGTCAACAAGGCGGCTGTACGACCTGAAGTGGCATATCTTTGTCGATTGGTATGCCTCCCATGGGGAAGACCCATGGAGATGTGGCATCAGATCGGTTCTCTCCTTCCTGCAAGCAGGGCTGGATAGGCGCCTTTTTGCCTCCACCACCAAGGTGTACGCCGCTGCCATCTCGGCAGGCCAAGTCACGATAGGGGGCAGATCGGTGTGGAGGCACGATCTGGTGATCAGGTTCCTCAGGGGCTGCCGGAGGTTGCGCCCTCTGGCACCGCACATCGTTCCCTATGTGGTCCTACAGGGAGACCCCTTCGAGCCCATGCAGTTGGCAGAACTTAGAGTCCTCTCTCTGAAGACGGCCTTGCTGACTGCACTCACCTCAATCACCTCAATGTCACTCGATACAACATCGGAGTGAGCGACAGAAAGGGAACGTCTTGAATACATAACCCTCATTTCCTGATGGAGGGAACGGAGACGTTGTGTCCCTCATGCCATTGTGCTGGGCTGCCCCTGGGAAGTCATCATTCGGCTCCTCAGGACAGAATGATGAGCTGGTTTATTTATACCGGAAGTACGGAGCGTTCCCAGCTATGCAAATTCTGCTCGTCCAATTTCATTGGCCTTTTAAAATTATATCAGAGGTATTCAGGCAGTGTCGTCACTCGACACAACGTCGTTGTTCCCTCCATCAGGGAATGAGGGTTACCGTACATAACCAAGACGTTTTTTCCCCATCATTGAATAATTCCATATTTTCCCTCTAGTTGTTATGGAAAACAATTTTACATTTAAGATGTTTTAATTAATATTGTTAGAGGAATTTTTCACATAAACCATGTATTGAATTATCAAGCAAAACTGTTTTGTGTCATAACTGTAATTTGTTTTTGTTTAAAAAAAACACATCTTTTAAGTGTGGTCATTATATCATTATTTCCAGGGGTTGTACAATCAGATTTGATAAAAGTTATGTGTAATGTATGATTACAGGAGTTTGAAATGCAGCCATGACTCATTCGCTGTATTCCATTTTTTCATAGCTTGTTTTTTTTTTGTTTTTTGTTTAGTGATCCTGCCTTTTATAATCATTACACAAAATTGTGTATATACCTTACATAGGTCTAATTGCAATTCACCTTAGGTCTGTGCATAATGTCATGTAGTAAAACACATGAAGACATTAGTCACAGTGAATAAGGAGGTCTATGTTTTATGAAAGTGTCTATTCTGAGCTATTTTTACAAGAAAATCAATTTACACTGGGATAAATTCAAAGAATCAACTTTGGTCACATGCCATTTTGTCCACCCAGCAGCTAGTTCTCAACTATCACATATCACAGCTACCCCGGAGTTGACATTCTTTCTAACATCTGCTTATGCTATATCACAGGGCAGTTTATGCACACATAAATAAAAGCACTGTCTGATTCCTCCCTACTCTGTGCCGTAGTATAGCATCAATAGTGTAAAAAAAATGTAATTAACATCAACAAGTTCAACTAAAAGCAGTGCACTTCTGATTCAACTTGGGGGGGGGGAAATAACAGTTTTGAGCTTATGTAGCCGTGATAGTTTGCTGATTTCAAGTTTCTTATTTTGTTCTGCAAACGCGTCTTGTTGATCAAACAATAAAACAACATTTTTATCACTTAAATTTTTTTAAATGTTTGGAATGTACATGGTTGGAAAAAGCTTAATTCATTATTCGTAGTGATTAAACTTTACTTTTTTTTTTACTTTTTATATTATTTTTTACTTTATTATATACATTTTTTCATATATAATTTTTTATATATTTACTTTTTATTAGTATCTTACTTAAAATGCACAACTGGAAGCTTTTGTCACCAAAACAAATTCTTTGTAATTGCAAACCTACTTGGCAATAAAGCTCTTTCTGATCTCTGATATTCTAAGTGTTGTTATATTGTAATACTTGCAATTTATTTAATTATATTTCAATACAATACCATAGTTTTTACATCTTACAGTTTTCCTTAGATGACACTATCTTAAAACGTTTGCCTATTTTCATTTCTAATGGTTTATTTCCCATTTTTTTACACTGGTAATTGGGTAAGATTTTGACTTACTATCTATATTACCCCCTTATTGGCATCATGTATTTCTTATATAATGATATGACTAAATGATACAGTATATGACTTTGGTGCATATGACAGACTGCTTAAACAACATTTAAAGGTAAAGGATTTCCCAACTATCGATGATTCTTTGGCCAGAAACCTGTATTATTTATTTATATTTATATGGATACCTGTGACAACCTGTGATTTTTATGCTTTTTGAATAAAAAAACCCTCAAAGCTGTCAGTCCATCATTGATTTAATATTCCACTCCATTCTGACCTTGTGTTTGTGTGGATGTCTTGATCCAGCCAAAATGAAGCATTTACATTTACTGGGACACTGCAGTCATGGAATCTGACCCAGCATGCCAGACATGTCCAGCTAAGTAAGGATTAGCATTGAGAATTTAACCCGAAGATGAAACCAGAGACTGCCCCAAACTTCTGCTCATTGTCCTTTATTCTGTGTCCTGTCAGTACAGGAAGTCCTTCGGTCTTGGACATATAACATTTATCATTTGACAGTGATGTTGATCTAATATAGTCTAAAATGGCAGAACTGAACAGAAGTTGACAAATCCCTGGATTATCTATTGCTTTTTTTCGACAATATTCCTCAGTGTGAAGCAGATGTACACTGTTATATCTTATAAAACCGGTGTAAAAGACTGGTCTAAATGTTCATAGTTGTTAACCTGTTTAACAAATCCAAACAAAGTAAATTATTAAGTTGTAGGTTTAACAAAAAATTGGGGCCAATCAGCAGAGCTTTGAATATTCTGACTTGGCAAACAGCGTCTATCCAACTATTTTAGAAATTCTTCAACACTGAATTTTGTGGTCTTTCTTGTTTTGCCTACACTCTCCGTTTTTCGGGTACACTCTCTCTCTAGGTACTCTCTCTCTACATTTACATTTACAGCATTTGGCAGACGCCCTTATCCAGAGCGACTTGCATTTAACTCTTTTATACAACTGAGCAATTAGGGGTTAAAGGCCTTGCTCAGGGGCCCAGCAGTGGTGGCTTAGAAGAGCTGGGAATTGAACCTGCAATCTTCGAGTTGATGGTCCAACACCTTAACCATAACCCACCACTTCTCTCTCTCTTTCTGCCCATCTGTTGTGGATAACATGGATTTTTATTCCTGCACCTGATCAGGGCAGTTTGAATTTAGGACCGATGAGAGGCCAGGAATCAGGACAATTGCATAGAATGTTTGAGCAGGTCTCGTGTCCACACAACAAACCTGTGAAAGTGACAGAAGTGCCTGTGACAGAAAAGAGACAGTTATAACACCAGTTACAATGTGAATTATTGCTGCTTTAATAAACACTGTATATTTTCCAGCCTGAAAAGTTTTACTTCCTATTTTGAAATTTAATTTTCATGCATTGCAACTAGGGCCTATATTAGGGAGTACTAGAAAAAACTGACAATTTAACAAGATGACTTAAACAGCTCTATTTAGAAAAAAATCATTATTTTACAACGATTGTGGTAATTTTGTAAGCGAGTGTATACAATAAAGATAATTGTACTTAATTTATACAGTAAAGCCTATGCATTGTGATTATTCAGTTTATGTATTAGAATCTCCAGAAATTGAATAATCACACTGCATAGTCTTTAAATTAAGTACAATTATGAATATTAAAGCTACAAAAGTTGTTTCTTACGGGGTTATATCCTCCCATTGTTTCAGGGTTTTAAAGATAAATTATAGGGATTTTTTCCTTGCCACTTCCGGCTTGCTTATCAGGGACAAACTGATTTCTGATTCACAGATTTCACAGCTGCTTTATGAAAATGCCCATTGTAAAAAGCACTACAAATAAAATTTAATTTAAAATTCAATTTAAAATAAATACCCTTGCTAATTATAGAGCAGTGGTATCCATCGAGGTCATTTTAAAAATCTGAAATAAATATGCAATATTTGTATTAGTGAAAAAAAAGAAACAAATATCTAAAAATACAACAAATACAAAGCCCTTATTTTCTGCCATGCTTGCTTATGAGACAATGGCTGTATGTGTCAGTGATGACTACAGGAGCGGAGTAGGAAGTTGTTTGACACAGACCCTGGATGTTTTAAATAAATATTAACTTAAACATAATTCAGTTTCAAAAGTAACTTAAATATGTATTGGTACTAGAGGTTAGAAAAAAAACAAACCAAATATTAAGATCTCCTCTAGTTTTCTCCTAAGCTGTTGTGACGTGTAATGAGAAACGCTGTGTTAAATTGGGAAGACTGCAAAGGGCTTGGATCATGTGCTATAGATTAGATTAGATTCAACTTTATTGTCATTGTGCAAGGTACATGTACAGAGCCATTGAAATGCAGTTAGCATCTAACCAGAAGTGCATAAGTGGCTTATTTACAATAAATAGCATGAGGTTGATAGTTACAGAGGTGGGTAAATAATGTACAGAAGGTATATGGATAGAATATAGAGGTATATCTATAGTGTAAAATAGAAAATCTATAGTCTAAAATAGAGACATTTGATGAGAATTGCCAACACCTACTGGGAATCACTGTGGTTTATCATGTTTATTAAGCTAATATTATCAATTTAGAGCCACCCAACAAAATACAGAACAAATAAATTTTAATTTATCTTAAATCTTAAGTAAATAAAACAAAAAACTCAAAAAACATAACCTCAACACTTTATGGATAAAGACTAAACCCTCATGCATTCTGAATCTTGTTTCTTTTACTTTCTCTGCTACATCTTTACACGCTTCTCCTCCCTTACTCCCTCCTGCTGCCTCATATACTGTTTGCTAATTGGCTGCTTGTACCTGTCAATCATTGTACAGTTAACAGTTTTTGTTTTTTTTTGTTTTGCGTGGGTAAGGGGGTGATGTTTAACTTGTGCATGGCTTGTACGAATTTCCATCCACTCGCAAGTGTGAAGTACTGACTGAGATCTAGATGACTAAACAGAGTTAAAAATGCATGAAGGACTGGGAGAACAATAAAAGGAGGTTTAAGGGAACAGCTTCTTAATAAAAACGTACAAAAAAGTGTCTCAATATATTGTTTAATTCAGCACATTTTTTTAAAATGTTGATTTATTTAATCTTCTTGATGTGATTTGACTTTTGGAAAGGTGTGTAGTTGTGGTTGTGGGAAGTTGTGTTCTTACATTTATCTTTCTGTTTTAGGACACGCAACCTGTCAGGTTCTCATTGGCCACGCCCCTTGAAGAAAGTTCACTTTATCAAGAACATGAGACAGTACGACACAAGAGGAAGCAGGTGTGTGTGTGAGAGAAAGATTATTGTGGGTTTTAAACCCTTATGATGACAGCTCTTTAGTAAATATCAGCCTTTAGAAGGCAGTGTGTGTTGTTTGACTTTGTGTGTTTAATTTATTTGGATTGATTTTAAATGCTATGTTGCTGTCACAAACTTCACAACTACATTTAGTACATATATTTGTATACATATATTTTACCCCTCTGTCTCTCTCTGTACTGTGCGTATTTGTAAGCGTTTGTATGTGTGTGGTGTGGTTGTTATTGTTGCTATTATTATATTGGTTTATTAGGTGAGGGTGCAGTGATAATACTGTACCTACAGACAGACCTGTGCTTAACTGTTGTAAACAGCAAGTGCTGACAGAGCTTAGAAGCTTTATTTTTATCAGTGCACTTAGCTGCTTATATATGCACTATGTTTGCACCAAACGTTTGTGGACACCCTACAATCATGATTTAAGCACATTCAATTTCTAAACCACATACTGCTGTGTTTTGTTTACTTATATTTTAATGTAGCATACTGCAACTTTTTGTGAATGTTTAAGATTAATTAATAATTAATTTAATAATAAATTAATAAATTAGTAATTAATTAAGTTAATTAATCAGAGCTGACTTAGTGCACAGCACGAATGAGTTGAATTATCAAAGAATTGCCCTAACTAGCTGGTTTCTTAAAGGTAGTTGAGACCATACTCCAATCCAGAGCTCCTGCCACAAGGAAACTCTATGTTCTACAATGGAACTTGTTCGTTTCATGTTACAGACATAGACAGCAGGACCCAGTTAACTGCTGGTCGGTTCGGTGCTGAAATTCCTTTAGGAACCCTTTTTCTGCAGGGCTAACATGGCCTTAAGAGCATGCAGAGACCCACTAGTTTTGCAGTTTCTTTATGGCCCAACGAGGCCTGCACAGCAACTGAGGTTCCCATTATAGGAACTAGCTATGGTACTGCGGAGGTTGTGCGACCCACCCCCACCTTATGAACGAAAGAAAAGGGCGGCAGCCACCAAACAGACAATAAGCATATTGAGACCACTACTTTATCTTATGAGGCCTTTGACCTCCCTGTCCTGGAAAGGCTCAGAGCACATTCAACCAGGGGTATGGCAGCCTTTAGAGGCTTGGCCTTGGGGCTAGCTCTGTTGGATGTACAGTCATGAAAAATTTAGGACACCCTATTGAATATTCAACATATCGATGGCTAATCTTGTTTTAATTTTTCCCAGGAACAGAACTTGACTTAACTGCAGGTAAACAACAAAAATTAACTTTGTTTTACTCATTAAACAAAACTACCCTTTCGAGCTTCACTCGACATTGTGGAGCATCCGTTATGGGAAAATCTGTACTGGTCCAATTGCTGCCCATATGCAAATAAGCACATAGTGCCGCCCCCTAGAGAGCATATATAAGGCGGCGCAGGGTGGCAATATTCAGAATCTTCTCCTTCACAAAAGAGCAATTTTCTCTGAAAAGAGCAATTTTGGAAAAGAGCGATTTTTTTTCTATGGTGTTCTGTGCTTCATGCGTGGGCCCGATAGAGCCACCGACAGCCACAGCCACTGCGTTCCGTGCCTGAGATTGCACGAGCAGGTTTTCCCTGATGTTCACGAGCAGGTGGTGAAGGCGTGGTCTGCACCCTATTCGGCACGAGTCCACCTAGCCACACACTCCATCTTCACCCACGTGGATGACGCGGGACCCCGCGGATATCTCCGTACACCCCCCCGTAGAGGGGACTGTCGCCATCCACTGTTCCTGTCTTCTCTGAAGACTCTCGATGCCAGCGACAGCCTGCCTTCTAAGCCGTGCCGGTCCATGGTTTTCTTGGTGGTTCTCCGGAGGCACCTCTGGCTGACCCTGGCGGACCTTAAGGAGGCAGACTAGAAGCTTTTCCTCAATGCCCCCATTTCCCCCGCGGCCTCTTTGGCGAGGTCATGGGTACAATGTTGGAGTGTTTTACGGAGACACAGAGGCAAGCCAGGGCAATGAGTCACGTGATGCCCAAGCTGGCTTCACAGCAGCAGCCGGCGAGGTCTTGAGCACCATCTACAGCAGGTGTCCCGTACCTACTACATCCCATCGTGAGCCAGATGCAAGAACGCGGAAGTGGCCAGCCTTGGGGAAGAGAAGCCCGCCCTCAGCTGCCGTTAAGCCTTCTTCCTGATGCTGGCAGGGAGAGGGAGGAGTTCGATGCCCCGGCTTGCAGCCACCACAGAGTTCAGCGTGCTGCATGAGCTCAAGAGTGTTCGTATGTGGTTTGCAGCTCAATAAAGATCGCAATAAATTCTCACACTGTCACAAAAAGGCAAATTTCTCCTCTTACATTAAACAGCCGCTTCCCGCCTCGTTTAGACGCTGGGGATGCGCGTGCGTTGAGTCAAGGTGCTCAGCACGGACACGGTCTCTGTGTTCGAGCAGCTGAGGCCGCTAAATCAGTTCTCAGAAGCATGAGGTGTCGCGTTGGGTTTTAGAAATCAGAGAGCACGGTTATGCACTTCAGTATCGACGCAGACCACCCCGTTTCAATGGTGTGATGCAGTCACTAATTTCACCTCAGAACGTCTCCGTTATGAGACAGGAGGTTCATGATCTGATCAAAAAAGGAGCCGTAGAGCGAGTTCCCCTGAGCAAGTTGGAAACAGGCTTCTACAGTCGTTACTTTCTGGTTTCCAAACAGACAGGAGGGTTTCGTCCAACTCTGGATCTAAGACCAGTGAACAGAGCGCTTTGCAAATGTTTATTTAGGATGTTAACGTTAAAACCGATCCTGGCGCAGATACGCCCCGGGGACTGGTTCACGACTTAAAGGATGCTTACTTCCATATTCAGATCGCTCAGCATCACAGGTGTTTTCTCAGGTTCGCCTTCAAGGGAATGGCATTCCAGTACACAGCCCTCCCCTGCAGGTTGGCTCTAGCTCTGCAGGTATTTTCCAAATGCATGGATGCAGCACTCCTCCCATTACGAGCGAGTGGGATGCGAATTCTCAATTATTTGGACGTCTGGCTTATCGTAGCCCACTCGCGGCAGGTGTTAGTCAATCATGTACATGCAGAGAAGCGTCCTCAAACGTCAGTCTACAACATATCTGGGAGTATGTTTCGACTCGCTGGAGATGCGTGCTCACCTGTCTCAGCAGCGCAGAGCCGGATGCTTGGCGACCCTTCAGAGGCTTCTGGGTCTGATAGCTTCAGCCTCAGCCGTCTGTTACAGAGGTCTGCTGCATACGAGACCGCTGCAATTTTGGTTAAAAGCTCGGGTCCCAGCGAAAGCCTGGAAGCGGAGCAGCATGCGCACTGTGGTCACTCGCGGATGTGTCAGTACTCTGAGGCCGTGGTACGACCCAGAAATGTACAGCTGGGGAGTCCCCTTGAGGACAGTGACGTCATGCGTGGTTATCGTGACAGACGCATCGACCTAGGGCTGGAAAGCTGTCTCCGGGGGTATGCCAGTCTCGGGACAGTGGTCAAGTTAGCAGGCTCACCTGCACATAAACCGCTTGGAGCTCAAGGCAGTATTTTTAGCTCTGATAGCATTTCTCCCGCGGGTTCAGCAGCGGCATGTACTGATTCGTACCGACAAATCGCCAGGGTGGCATGCGCTCCTGTTCTCTTTGTGTGAGGACTGCTCACCTCCTGACGTGGGCAGATCACCTGCTATCCATCAGGATTTGCTCTCGAGAGGGGGGCACTCAAAGGGAAAGTGAAGGCTTCATTCCAGGTCAGTCCAGATGATTCACAAGCCACAAGCGAGATTGCGCATTGTCAGCTGTATTTCTCGCTGTTCCACTCCCCGCTGGGGGGAGATGCTCTGATGTCACAATGGCCGGCAGCCATGCTGTATGCGTTCTCCCTAGTTCTAGCCAAGATCAGGAAGGAGGGAGCCTTGGTGATCCCTGTATCTCCGAACTGGCCAAATTAGCCGTGGTTTCCGGACCTGAGGGAGCTGCTAGTGGCTCCCTCCGATTCCCATCAGGAGAGACTTACTGTCTCAGGCGGCAGGCATGATCTTGCATCCCAGCCCAGAGCTGTGGAGCCTGCATGTGTGGCTGCTTCAGAGCTGCTAGAAGAGCTGGACGCACGTTCGGCGCGCTGGAGGAAGCGCAAGCCCCATCCACAAGGTTGCTGTATGCTTCAAAGTGGCGAGTCTTTGTTCTCTGGTGTCTCGGAGCCAGATTTGACCCAAACAGCTGCTCCGCTTCAGACATACTCAGCTTTCTTTAGCACAAGCTGGATAGCAGCTCTCTGCCCTCCACTCTCAAGGTATACGTTGCAGCTATCGCCGCTTTTTGTTGCCCCATAGATGGGAAATCCAACTTGTAAACTATTTTGCAGACCATGGAATGGCTGATTTCAAAATCTTTTGAGATCTTTTTAAATCCCTTTCCAGACTCAGTTCACTCTTTCCATCTCACCATGGTGTTCACTATCACTTTGGTTAAAAGCACACCAAACTAAATGTCTAGTTTTAAAAAGGACCAGCCTCCTTCAAAAAGCTGAGTAAAAATGTTCTAATCTCTACCTGATGTGATACAACAGTGTGTCTTTTTAGCCATTTTAAGTAGTAATAAATGTTGGGATATCCTAATCTATTCCTTACCAGAAATTGTTACTTTTTTTAAAGTATATTTTACTGAAAGTTTTTAAAAAGTCTTTACTTTAGAATTTTTTAGTTATATTACTTGAATCTCCCAGTTTCGCTTTAAATTGATAAATATGCATATTTCCAAATATGTTAAAAACACACAGGATTTCACAGGGAAATAAGACATTGTGTCACTTGCTATACTAAGGCAATGCAGTATTCTGTCTTGTAGTAAGCAGAAGCAGCAAGACAGAATAACACAAATGATCTCTGCAGTAGATTTGTGACCTCTGACCCCCCTCATGATAAATAAAAAGTTTTGCTTCTTTATATTTTTACTAAGAGCTTTTTTACACAGGTATTGCTGAGGTCCTAAGTCTCTGCAGGTGCTGATTTATTGTTATTTCTTATAAATGGGCATATTTATGTTTGGTCAGCTTATCTGCAGAGCAAAGAGGAAGTGAGTAATGGGTCTAGGGCAGATGTGGCAAAATCTAAGGCGCTGTGTTATGGTTCTTTCCACCCTAACTCTATTATGTTTATTAAAGATGTAAACAGTCCCACAATGCTACCGGCCCCTAAGCTTCACTGAATATTTTCCAGTCCTTTGCTTTTTATAACTTATTCTCATACTTGGAGCAGAAGAGGAAAGCAGAACCGGAAAAGATAGAATAAAATATTTTCCACTGGCTGGAAACCAAATCAATGACATCTGCATTTAATTGGGCAATAAAGTACATTTTATATCCGCCTTTGAAAATCTACTATAGAAAAAAAAATCTGACTAGATATTCAATTCAATTCAGTTTATTTGTATGGCACTTTTTACAATGGTGATTGTCACAAAGCAGCTTTACACAATTGAAGAAATTATGAGATGAAAATGAAACAGAAATCAGTTTGTCCCTGATGAGCAAGCCGGGGGTGACGGTGGCAAGGAAAAACTCCCTGAGATGAGATAGGAAGAAACCTTGAGAGGAACCAGACTCAACAGAGAACCCATCCTCATTTGGGTGAAAAACAAGTAGCAGAGATTATGAGATTACATTGTGTGTGTGTGTGTGTGTGTGAACAACTTAAATCATTAGTCCTTAAAGAGTAGCTGGAACGTCTTTATGGCGAAGTGGGTTGTCCTAGGTCACCCTGGTGATGTATCATCCTCTGGGGCAGGTCACAGGGAAGGGTCCGACAGGTCCGGGGTGGAGATGGGGTCTGGATCACCGGCAGCTCCGTTGTGGCGTATGTAACTCAACAGTGAGAGAGGGAGAGAGAGAGAGAGAAAGGGAGAGAGGGAGAGGGAAAGGAAGACAAAAAGAAGGAAAACAGTTAAGTGACAATGTAATCACTCGGTTTGGATTGATTAAATGAATAATGTAGAGTGCAAGGATGATATCAATCTGTAATGGCAGACTGTCAGCAGCAGTAGAGAAAGAATGATGAACAGAGAGATGCAGTGCGAACCAATGAGAGCAGGTTCTCTGAGGTAGGAACCGCTAGTGCACTACATAGGACTCGGGAAAATAAACCATATGGCTGGTATAAAGGTATGCTACTCTGATACTGAGTTATGAAACACCTCTTCTAATTTGAATTCCTCTGCTTTACAGGATTGTGCTCATCTGTGCCCAGAGATCACTGTGTGCTGCGTTTTCTGTGCTGCCATATGGAGAAAGTTTCTACATAAGGTACCACCCATAACCACCGCAACAACAACAATCTAACAGCCACAATTCCTTCCATACTTTATGATTATTTCCAATCCTTTTTTCCCTTATCTCTTTCCTGTCTGTTTCTATGCAGTTTTTTTCTACGAGCTTAGCAGTTAGAAACCACTAGCCTTAAGTGATAGAACGTGAGAGAGAGAGAGAGAGAGAGAGAGTGTGTGTGTGTAAAATTCACAGAGTTTCCTCTTGGGAATATGTAAAACGACTGGATGATGAGGGTGGTGGCAAATTCTGGGCTTGAAATTGGTTTCCCACAAATACTCAGCCAGTGACATTGCTGCCCTTTCCCACCACCCGCTTGACTTGTTCTTCCAGGATATTCTGTACAAAAAAAAGGTCTAAAAACCAGCTAAGTATAAACTGTGTCTGAGTGCAAGAGTTCCGATGAGGCGAGGGAGCCAGGATATGGGAATGGACAGGTGTTTAATGACGAAAAACAAGGACGATGATGATGATGATGATGATAATTTTGTGTTTGTGTGTGTGTGTGTGTGTATGAATTAAGACAGCCCTGGTGTTACGCAGGTTGATTCAGGTCAGTTTTCTAAGCCCATCTGTTAGTGTGTAAAGAGCTGCTATTTGTAGACAGCTCAGTCTAAGCAGAGAGACATTGACAGAGCGGAGACAGTGACGAAGGTGTGTTATTTAAAGAGTTGCATTTGGTTAGCTGAGGCATGTGTATTGAAAGGATTGAAAAAAGAATGCTGATCTGAGGTGTGTGAGGTGAGCCAGCTAAGGCTTCATTGTGAATGTTATTAGTAAATTTTAGCCAGTTTTTTAGAAGCCTAGCTATTACGTTTCCTCTTGCTCTGTTTCATATATTCTTCCATTTCAGGTCTATTGCAACTGAAACCAGCGGTTATCAAACATTTCTTAGTCAGAGACACTTAAACTTAAAACATCACAGAAACTCCACAGACTTGTAATGTGAATTTTTTTTAGTAAACATTATTTAAATGTATTATATTTTTCCCAAGTTGACATTCAAACTCAAACTAAACATTAGTAACACTAACCATGCTGTTTTGCTTTACACTTCTGTTACTCTATCAGAATAAGTGTTTATTATTGTTATTGTAGTTGGAACATATATTGGAACAAAGCTAATTAGATATTGCTTTGTTGTTTTGAAAACATATTTTTTTATTTCAATATAAAAAAATGTGGACTTTCAGAAAATGAACATACTTTTGTCACAATAGGTATTCAGACAGTTTAATTAATGATGTATCAGAGACTATGAATGATAAGCAGCAGATCAAAACACACACTTTGATCAGCTATAACATTTATTGTTATGTACAACAATAAATGTTTTGTTGCCAAACCAGCTCTGATGGGTAAAGTAAAATTTTGGATTCAACAAGATCTTTAAAGGTGTGCTGTGGTATCAGGAGCCTAGACAATAATAAAAAATCCTGGAAGTTGCTAGTTGCAAGCTCTATAGATTGGAAGTATCGCACAGATGCTCAGTCAGATCAAGCACTGGGAAACTTTTTTCATATTCCTCAATCAATTCCTGAGCCATGTTTGCATTGTGATAAGGAGAATTATACTGCTGATAGGTATCTGCCTGCATTTCCTGCTACTAGCACATGTACTTCAAAACTGTGTGTTCATTTTCTGACTTACATGATCTCACACCCCACGTAAGAGCTATTGTTATTCTCCTCCCCTGTTAGTTGGTTAAAACTGATCTGTATTTGTGATACAAATACATGACAGAAATTTGTCATGTTCTTTTTGTCAGGACATAATTAGAAAGCATAATACATATATAGATATATATATATATATATATATATATATATATATATATATATATATATATATATATATATATATATATATATTATATTTTTTTTTTTTTTTTTTTATGAGTAATGTCTCTTACATTTCTCATTTTATTTTATGGATCATGTAAGCGACATACCTTCATCTAATTCAAGACAAAAATATCTATAGTTTATCTGTAGCAACATTATTGTATCCCACGTGACCGGTAAAGATTTATGCAAAAAAATTGGGGGGCACAAAAATAGATTGAATAAACTAACTGGTGTAACAGATAGACTCAGAGGAAAAGGGTAAGTCAACACAATTAATTTACAGCACACCCATCACAAGTAGGGCATGGAACTAAAGAGATGCTCGCAAAGAAATAGTAAAATTCTGTCCTGAGAAAAGACCAGAAAGCATGTACAGGGAGTGCAGAATTATTAGGCAAATGAGTATTTTGACCACATCATCCTCTTTATGCATGTTGTCTTACTCCAAGCTGTATAGGCTCGAAAGCCTACTACCAATTAAGCATATTAGGTGATGTGCATCTCAGTAATGAGAAGGGGTGTGGTCTAATGACATCAACACCCTATATCAGGTGTGCATAATTATTAGGCAACTTCCTTTCCTTTGGCAAAATGGGTCAAAAGAAGGACTTGACAGGCTCCGAAAAGTCAAAAATAGTGAGATATCTTGCAGAGGGATGCAGCACTCTTAAAATTGCCAAGCTTCTGAAGCGTGATCATCGAACAATCAAGCGTTTCATTCAAAATAGTCAACAGGGTCGCAAGAAGCGTGTGGGAAAAACCAAGGCGCAAAATAACTGCCCGTGAACTGAGAAAAGTCAAGCGTGCAGCTGCCAAGATGCCATTTGCCACCAGTTTTGCCATATTTCAGAGCTGCAACATCACTGGAGTGCCCAAAAGCACAAGGTGTGCAATACTCAGAGACATGGCCAAGGTAAGAAAGGCTGAAAAACGACCACCACTGAACAAGACACACAAGCTGAAACGTCAAGACTGGGCCAACAAATATCTCAAGACTGATTTTTCTAAGGTTTTATGGACTGATGAAATGAGAGTGAGTCTTGATGGGCCAGATGGATGGGCCCGTGGCTGGATCGGTAAAGGGCAGAGAGCTCCAGTCCGTCTCAGACGCCAGCAAGGTGGAGGTGGAGTACTGGTTTGGGCTGGTATCATCAAAGATGAGCTTGTGGGGCCTTTTCGGGTTAAGGATGGAGTCAAGCTCAACTCCCAGTCCTACTGCCAGTTTCTGGAAGACACCTTCTTCAAGCAGTGGTACAGGAAGAAGTCTGCATCCTTCAAGAAAAACATGATTTTCATGCAGGACAATGCTCCATCACACGCGTCCAAGTACTCCACAGCGTGGCTGGCAAGAAAGGGTCTAAAAGAAGAAAAAGTAATGACTTGGCCTCCTTGTTCACCTGATCTGAACCCCATAGAGAACCTGTGGTCCATCATGAAATGTGAGATTTACAAGAAGGGAAAACAGTACACCTCTCTGAACAGTATCTGGGAGGCTGTGGTTGCTGCTGCACACAATGTTGATGGTGAACAGATCAAAACACTGACAGAATCCATGGATGGCAGGCTTTTGAGTGTCCTTGCAAGGAAAGGTGGCTATATTGGTCACTGATTTGTTTTTGTTTTGTTTTTGAATGTCAGAAATGTATATTTGTGAATGTTGAGATGTCATATTGGTTTCACTGGTGAAAATAAAAAATTGAAATGGGTATATATTTGTTTTTTCTTAAGTTGCCTAATAATTATGGACAGTAATAGTCACCTGCACACACAGATATCCTCCTAAAATAGCTAAAACTAAAAACAAACTAAAAAACTACTTCCAAAAATATTAAGCTTTGATATTAATGAGTTTTTTGGGTTCATTGAGAACATGGTGGTTGTTCAATAATAAAATTAATCCTCTAAAATACAACTTGCCTAATAATTCTGCACTCCCTGTATGTGTGAGTAGTGTGTTTAAATAGAAGTGAGTGAGATTGAATGGGAATTGCAATCAGGTGTGTCCAATTAGTGCTTAGGACTGTAATAAGCTAATTTTGATAAAATATTAAAAATGTTCATTTTAAAGTCAACTGTTAAAGAACGCATTTAACAGTTCTCCTAATACCTTAAACCTAGCAGAGCAGGAATAAGATTTGTTGAGGACGGTCCAATCACATGAAGCCAAACATATAAACAGTATTGATTTGCTAATAATGGCAGTGGGAGAGTTCAGGGGAACAGATTTCTGCATGCTAAAGTTTTTACAAGCCAATTAGTCTTACCCATAAATTATAGGCAGAAGTCCCGGGCGGGTGTCCGGTGTCCGGTTCAGTGACGGCACTCGAAACTCAAGTTACATGTATGTCAAATCATATTTTCCCTATTAAAAAATGTGAACGTGTATTTTTCTAGTTCGCTATGTTTACAGTATCGTTTGTCGTAATGTTTATAATGGACATGGCCAGGACATGGCTCGCGCCAGGACACATCGCGGTCATGTCCATTATAAACATTACCACAACAGCTTTTAAGTTCTAATTTCAGTGGGTTTTACTGTAAATTATTCCAAACACATTGCAATAAATAAATGGTTTTAAAGAAAAATATTTTTGTCAATTAAGTCAGCTCTTTTATTAAACCATGGGAAAAATTCTGAAAGAAGCATAATGGCATGGTCTCCCTCCTACACTAGTAGTAAGACCAGTAACTAATAAGACTGAAACTGAGAAGCATTATTTGGTATTAGAATTTTTATCCTTGATATCATAATACACTTACCATGCGCTATGCAAATTCATCCATCTATCTATCCTCCATCTATCAATCAAGTTATCAGCACTCTTAATCTTAACCTTTTTTTACATTATTATGCAAGCCATCTATTAAAATAGATTTAAAATGTATACCTTTGACTTAAATGTAACTACAGTAAATTGTGTCTCTCTGTTTTCTTGCTGGGTTTCTCTTGTTCTCAGTGACCCAGCCTTGAGCACCCCCAGACGGAGGCACTCATCTGGCGGGATTTCCACCGCACTAGAGATGCTTCCAGGCCTGGAGGGGGTGGAGCTTGGCATGTACGGCAAAGTAAGTATGCAGAATTTTTTTCCTGATAATATCAGACACTATTGAGTTCTCAGACCTGTAACTTTGTGTACATAAAGTGAGGTATATAATTGATGGGCATTACAGTTGTGTGAGAAAAAAGGTAATGCTAGCTATCTGTGACATTAAATATTGACTCGTGTATATATTTGTACTTGTGTATTTCAGACAGTGTCTTATTCCAAGTTCCTTTATCCCACTAATGCACTGGTCCGGGAGAAACCAGCAGAAATCTCTCTGCAGGTGCCCTACTCCAGAAACAGCATCCCATGCAGCAGCTACCCCCCATCTCGCCTTAACAGCACCGTAGGATTCGACTTGGGTACGAGCTGTACATACATCTTCTTCAACATCCTGCACACACACACACACACACACACACTGTTGTGGCAATGCTCTACTGATGTTTATTAAGTAGTAATGGCTTATAATTGGAATATCTTTTGTTGCACATGTTGTCTTAAGACATTTTTCTTGTTACATGTGACGTGCTTAAATAGAGAGCTAAATTTAATACAATGTTTGTGTACAGATTTGTGACATGTTCTGTTGCTATATGAATAAAAGTAGTTTTAAAATAAAAGTTTTTCAGTGATGGAGCTGGAGCCATGGTACTGTGGCAGCTTAGGAACCCAGGGGATGCGAGTACAACTAAAGAAGTTTCTTGGAGATACAGGAATTGCTCTAAATATTAATTAGCTTATTTGCAAGTATATTTGCTTTAAAATGTTTTGTCATAGGCACTATGCATGGTCTGCCTTTGTGTATGTTTAAGAATTGTGTAGGTTTTTCCTTTCAGCCTCTATGCTGATGCTTCAGCACCCGATGCACAATGCTGCTATATCATATATACACAGATAAACAACTAACAATAATCAACACATGACCAAACAAACCAATAAAAACAAGACACAAGGACAGGGAGAATCACGTGACAAGGACAAACCAGGAAGTAAACAAAGAACAAGAACATAAAGCATTACATAACCATAAACCAAGAACATAAACATGAAACTGTTAGTACATTAAACTTTAGAGTATTTTTGGAAAGACAGAAAGTAAGAGAAGGAGTGTATGTACAGTATGAGAGAGACAAAACTCTGTGTGTGTGTGTGTGTGCGCGTGTGCATGTAATAACCTTGTGTGTATGGGGCTGTCAAACAATTCAGTCCTCAAACTCTTTTCAGTGTAGCTAAATGCAACCAGATCTGGTTAAAAATAGATATAATAAGACTTATTATGTTGTCTGAAGAATGCGAATAAAGGTTGCATCACAGACACACAAATACACACAGAAGGCTTAAAATAGCTTTTAATGTGCTATGTGACTCATTGTGAAATGAACATGCTGCAGCTGGCCATTAATAATATTCTTTTCGGAAAGTTTTGTGTGTGCACATGGTACCCAGTGTGTCCATCATTAACAGCGCTCTCACTGCTTACTGCATCCTGTTGCCTAATTTAGTTACCCTCCATTAACCGTACACATGGCCTCTATGTGTTAAGGGACTAATTTACAGATACTAGTTACACTGAACTGAGTGTTTTTGTAAGTGTTTACACGCTATTGTCTTATCTGATTCTGTAAAGCTGTTTTGACACAATCTCTAATGTTAAAAGCACTTTATAAATAAAGGTAACCTGACTTGGTTTAAGGAGGACAGGATTTAGAGCATATTTGGCTGCACTGTGTAAAGGCTTCAATACATTTACGAGTTTAAGATATTAAAAAGATCTGTAATAGGGCAATAATTCCTAATCAAAGATAACAATTGTTTTATACAAATTGCAACAGACAAATCCTGTTTGGTGTGAATTCTACTGCACAATAAGTGTGATTTAAAGATGGTCTGTAATAATCTTGTAATAATCTGAAATAAATTGTGACGCTTCTTAGTTGGTGCACTGTTGTAACTGTAATGATATGTTCTATACAGTATTGTTAAAAGGTTAATTGCTGAAATGTTACTTAAATTATGAATTCAGATCAATTTAGACCAGTGACAGTGATTCACTGGTCAGTGATTGTATGGTATATATAAATTATATTAGTTGTCTCTCTTAAAACATGCTATTTTCTAATTTATCTATTTATGTTTTATCCAATTTTTAACTTATGTTTTGTTAAAAAAAATGATTTAAAAATAAATAAAAAAATAAAATATATGCTCTATATTATAATCTTTAATAGAAAAAATAGGTCATTGCATGTCACACATGTATATTCACAAACTTTTTTAAATTTCAGCATAGCCAATCCACCTATATTCTTATTTTGTATTTATATATAGGAAACAGTTGAAAAGGGTAATTAGATTTAAGATTTTATTACCTGCTGACATTTTTTACACTGTGTTGCTTTATTCTGGTCGTATATCTTCTTCATGCTTATTTTATTTTGCAAACACTCCAGGGGTCTCATCTAAGCAAATTTTAGAAAGTTTTTTCTTAGACCCCTCAGTATGCACAAGAACATTGGTTATTTAATAAAATGACTATTGTCCAAAACATTTACAGCTGGTGTTTTGGTATGCACACATCTGGTGTGTCAATTGCAGAGAAACAATTGCACAAAATCTTTAAAGAATACAATTGACTCATTGCTTTCGTGCTGATAAAGAAGTTGCATATAGTCGTTAAAAAAAGGATTTTTAGAGGGCTTATGTTTCTGAGATTAAATGAGATTTAATAAGAGCATGTTTTTATTACATTTGGTAATAGTGTAAAAAATAATTATTTTGAAAATGCATGGGGTTGGCAATATAAATAATGTTAATATGTCGTCATTCGACTCGTAGTTAATTACGAAATGTCTTTAAAACATGCCTGTGGCTAAATTGTCTAGACCAAAGATTGATTCAAATGACAGACTAACCCCCAGTGCAGAGTTTCAAGTCCACTCAATCATGTCCTCTCGCCACATGAACCAAACCTGCAAGTGAAGCATTCAATATGCATTACAATTTATCTGTCTCGCCTGTATGCATCAGTGTAGCATTATGGCCCTTTACTTATGTAATTATTTTTAACCAGGATTGGCTGGAAATGAGCAGAAACATAAGCACATCTTTTAGAAAAACTTGATAGATCATTATTTGTGTAAGGTTTATGTTTCATGTTCTTGTTTTATGTTTCATGTTTATGCTTTTTTTATATTAGGTTTTATATAGTTCTTGTTTTATGTTTGTTTCATGTTATGATCATGTTTATGTTTTGTTCATGTTACTCATCTTTTTGTTTTATGTTTGTTTCTTATGTTCATTAAAGTTCAAGTAGCTTTATTGTCATTTCAACCATATATAGCAGATGCAGTACACAGTAAAATGAAATGTTTCTCCAGGACCCAATGGTGCTACACAAAACAACACAGAATTACACAAAACAACAAAGAGCTAATAAACAGAACAACACAGAGCTAAAGACTAAAATAAATTGTCTCAGCAACATAAAGTATTATGTATAGCATAAGGTACAGCATTGTGTTCTGTTCTGTATTGGGGTTTTTTGCACTGTCTTTTGTAATGTTTGCATTGTTAATTGCACTGTCTGTTCTGCACTGTTTGCACCAGGTTGCACACATGCACTTTATGTTTGTTCTGTTCCGTAGCTCTTTGTTGTCTGTTGTCTGTGTAATTCTGTGTTTTTGTGTAGCACCATGGGGTTCTGGGGGAAATGTTATTTCATTTCACATTGTACTGCATCTGCTATATATAGTTGAAATGACAATGAAACTTTTTAAACTTGAAGTGCATGTGTGCAACCTGGTGCAAACAGTGCAAACATATTAAAGCAGGCGGTGCAAAAACAGACAATATGGGATAAAAACAACACTGTACGGAACGTTAAATTAAACAGCGCCGACTAGATTATCAAAATGTGCAGGTAAACAGGAAGATTATTGTACAAACAGTACGCTCCACAATATGTATTTTGTATACATATGTATTTACATCGATTGTGTGTTAAGGTAGTTACTTCAGTTCAATGTTTAGGGCCTGATGGATTGCGGAAAGAAACTGTTACACATTTGATTTGTGAGGGCCCAAATGCTACGCTACCTTTTGTGGAGTCGTCCACAATGCTCTTGGCATTGCAGATGCAGCATGTGGTGTAAATGTCTGTTATAGAGAGAAGAGAGACTCCAATGATTTTCTCAGCTGTTTTCACTATCCTCTGCAGGGTTTTGCGGTGCAGTTTCCAAACCAGGCAGTGATGCAGCTGATCAGAATGCTCTCAGTGGTCCCTCTGTGGGGGTGAGGCTCCGCTTAGTAGGCGCAGGGGATGTTTTTGTAAACAAGGTCCAGCGTGTTTTCCTCTCTCGTCTCAAAGTCCACAAATTTCAGGAGCACTGATTTGAGATTTGCATGGTGTAAATCTCCGGCGATGATAAACAGTCCGACAGGGTGTGCATTCTGCAGATTGCCCCATAGGGTACATAAAGAGTCTCTTTAGCATTAGTGCTGGGTGGAATGTACTCTCTGACAATAAAAACGGTGGTAAATTCTTGTGGTAAATAAAATGGCATAAATCTAACAGTCACAAACTGAGCAGGACTGATGATGAGGGCAGCACGTCTTGTCCCGGCAACTAAACAGGATCGTAGGTCATCCCCACAATGGCTCCACGATCCACTTCCTCCACGTCCTCCAGGCCATCCTAGGTTCCACAGCCTCCCCGTGGAACGGCGCTGGGATTCTGGGGCTTCATGGGTCTGGCCCACCATCCCATCCCTTAGACCACCACCCTCTGTAAGATGTTAATTGGGTTGGTATAAGCGTCGGGAGCGATTGAGGGAGTGGTTATGTGAAGTTTATGATGTATGTTCTTGTTTGTGTTTCTTGTTTTATGTTATGGTCATATTTCATGTTTGTTTTGTTCATGTTTCTTATGTTCTTGTTTTTATTTGTTCTTATGTTTATGTTTATTAGGTCAGGTTTTCTGTTCATGTTTTTGTCGTACCTCCTGTCTTGTTTCTGGTCATGTGATCCTTGTTCCCAATGTGTTTTCTAGTCACATGATTCCCTTGTCCATGTGTCGTGCTTCTATTGGTTTGTCGTGTATTTATAGTCCTTGTGTTTCCCTCTGCTTGGTTGTGGATTTCGGTACCTGTACCGCTGTCGTGAGATTATGCCAGGTTAAGTTCTTTCTAGTCTAGTTCATGTTAGTTGTTTTGTTTATGTTTGTGTTAATGTTGAATCTAAGCTAAACTAAACTAATTTATATGTTTTGTTTTACCCTATTGTAAATAAACTGCACCTTTGGAATACTACTTGCTTTGAAGACATGTATATACACAAAACTACAAAAGTGATGAATGAGAACTCCACAAAAACTCAGAGTAGCATAAAGCAACTACTGAAGCATATAATACAAACTTTGCTTTTATAAACAAAATATATACAAATATTATACAAGTTTTTAACTTGTGTGTGTGTGTGTGTGTGTGTGTGTGTGGTTTGCAGGTCTTGATGACTCCGAATATGACCCCAACCTGCTAAGTGACCCACAGTGGCCTTGTGGGAAGCACAAGAGAGTCCTGATCTTTGCCTCCTATATGGTAAGAGGACAAAAACCTGTCTTTTAAAACATGAAAACTTCAAATGAAAACTGTAAATGTGCACTAGGTTATGTTAGAACTACACTGTTAAACTTTAAAAACACTAGTATCTTTCTGTCATTTTGTCCAGAAGGAAGGGATTAGTGTATGACATGGTTGATTTAAAAGGATTTAGATTTCAGTTTATCCATGATGTGTTGCTAAGCCTTTCACGTTCTTATTTACCATAGAAAATTATAAACACTCTTTCCAGAATTTACCAGTTTGGAGATCACAGACTTTAAGGCACAAAAAATACCAAATTCCGTTTTTTTAGGGGAGCTTGCAATTTTATAGCATATTTTTCAGGCCAAACATGTGATGTAGCATCACAACATGCAGGCATTAAAACTTTCCTTAATTTAAATTATATCACAGAAAGTGTTTGCATTTGGTAGGTCAACTCTTGAAGGAAAAAAAAAAAGTTGCAGCAAAATCAAACATTTCCTGCTCTGTCTCTTCCTTCTGGGTTTGCTGTAATACTTTGTCTTTATTACAGTTTAAAATAACTCCACTGTGAGACATTTTGAAAACAATCAGCCTCAGCACTGTCTTTTTTTACAGCTTGTTAACTAAATATAAATAATTCTGTTGACTGTCTTAATAACACACAAAGCCCTCGACATGGGACTATAATCCTACCTACAGTAAGACAAAACAGTAATAAACAAAGAACTTGAAAAACACAAAAACGTTAAACTGAACTTAACACGAGCAGACTTGACTAAAACTAAACCTGACACGACTAAACCCGGCAAGCCAGACAGAGTCCTTACATTTTAAAGGTCACTCATTTTTTAGGAAACTATGTTAAAGCTTTTATTGTTACTGTTGTTTACTGTATCAAGCAAATTATGCAGTGCTATTTAAGTAATTACTGTGATTAAATTACATTATTTTAAGTAAAATAAATTTTTAAATAAATCATCTAAAATCATAAATTACCTCGGTTTTAAATGTTCCTTCTTGCTTTACCTCACAAAATCTACAAATCAAATTGACTATTTTTGTACTAATGACTAATGAGTACCTCATTAGAGTGGCATTTGAAGTTTTATATATTAATCAGACGGTGAGCAACATTATGTTGAAAGCAGGGGAAACAGCCATAACTGTGTTTTGCATAATACTTTAAATTAGTAATTAGTTATAGTTACTAGTTACTTCTTACAAATAGTAACTGATTAACATCATTATAGAAGTTATAAATTACCAGGAAAAATATCTATTTTCAAAAACATGTTCAAATAACTTGGATGTCTAATATTAAATTGTTAAATGATCGAATGATGTGAGATGTTTCATTAGATTACAGTTACTTGCCACTGATGTAGAGAGACTCTTTTTTTTTTCTGGTCAAAAAAAAGAGAACTCCTTTGACTTGCCATTGCTTTGACTCCTGCAGTATGTTCAAATTTTATTCATACTACCTGTAACCATACTATATAGAATGTAAGTAAGTAAGTACGTACTCTTGTGTGTAATTGTGCATGCTTGTGTGTGCCTTTGATTGGTTTTTGATTTGATTTTTGATTTCTGCCTTTGATTGGCTAACGATAGAAATTTACTTTATTCAAGCCAGCCATCATTAGTGTATTCCACCTTAAGCCACACACAGCAGAGAAAAAAACTTTGCAGGTACTCAGATGAAAATCGCTTTAAACGTTAAATATTAAAATAGTGAAATAGCATTTTACCATCAGTATCGATAACAATGTAACCAGTTATGACAGTAATATGTTTAGATACTCTTTACTGAAAAAAAAAACTATTCCCATCACCAGCCTTAATTTGAGTGACTTTAACAAGTGGGTGATTGTAATGGATAGACAACTGACTAGAAGTCTCTACGATATAAAACTGTTAGTACCTATTAAAAGTGGTCCAAGAAGGGGCAACTGGCCCCAACAATAAAACATCAAGCATTTTAAGTGTTTTCTGCTAATGTTTTGTGTAGCCATGCCTTTACAGGTCAGAGCTGTTTTGTTGACACAAGGGTGTCTTGCAGAATGTTGGTCTGGTGGTTTTGATGTGTATATTTTAGCAGTTACTTTGCAAATACCAGACTGCAGTTAGTGACTGATGTGTTGCTGATATCTACACTCTGATTACCCATACCAAGTCATAATTATTAATTAAGTTTACCCCAAAATTAAATCTTAAATAACAAAAAAGGCAATGAAACCCTTATTTAAAGTATTTCTTTTAAATATTGTGTTATAAAATAAATTATTTATTTTCTTTCTTACAGACTACAGTAATTGAGTACGTGAAGCCGTCCGATTTAAAAAAAGACATGAATGAGACCTTTAGGGAAAAATTTCCTCACATTAAGCTTACACTTAGCAAGATCAGAAGGTAAGCAAAGTATTTTGTTATTGGTACTAGTTTTATAATAACTAGGTTTAGTAAAAGTATTTTAACCTTAAACTTTCCTGCCATCAGTGGAGTGAAGTGTATAAATCTACATTAGCTGCACACACTCTGGCTTTGGGTAAAATTTTAAACTGTTTAGTAAAGGTGTGCTTACTGTTATTCATGAACTTTATAAAATATCAGCACACATGTTAAATTATTAAATAAAAAAAAACATCACTATCTGTCCTGTTCCCTAAACGAATGCTTTTCTCTCTCGCTCTCTCTCGCTCTCTCTGCCCCTGTCCCTCTCTATTACTGGGATTAGTTTAAAGCGAGAGATGCACACTGTAGGGGAGGAGTTTGCTTTGCAGCCGGTTACCATAGCCATGGCGTTTGCATACTTTGAGAAGCTTGTCCTTCAGGGCCGTCTGAACAAGCACAACAGGAAGCTGGTGGCAGCTGCTTGCCTCCTGCTGGCTGCCAAAATCAGCAGCGACTTTAAGAAACAAGAAGTCAAACAGCTAATTGATGTGAGTTTTATTAAACAAAACATAAAACATAAGCAAACCTTAATAAATAAGTAACATATTATATATACACACTGCCTGTGCAAAAAAAGACACATATTTAGTTGGACTACCTTTGGCTTTGATTATAGCACGGATTCACAGTGGCATCGATACACTTCTGCACTGTCACAACAGAGTCGCATTAATTTTTTGCCAAGATCCTGTATTGATGATGGCAGAGTCAAACTTCTCCAGCACATCCCAAATATTCTCAATGGGGTTAAGGTCTGGATTCTGTGGTGGTCAGTCTATGTGTGAAAATAATGTCTTATTCTCCCTGAACCACTTTTTCACAATTTTAGCTTGAATCCTGGCATTGTCATTTTGGAATATGCCTGTGCCATTCGGGTAGTCAGCTTACTTCATTCTTTGGGCACATAATGTTGCTGAACCTGACCAACTGCAGCAACACCAGATCATAGCACTGCCCCACAGGCTTTTACAATAGGCACTAAACATAACGGGTGCATTACTTCACGGTAAATTACGGTAAATCCGGACTCATCAGAGACCACATGACCATCTTCTAAGAACCACTGATGAGTGTTTTTTTTAAGGCTACACAGCTGTATATTCCCACTCTCATACTCACACTGTGTGTGTGGAAATGTTCTTACTTTTACTAATCAACACAGCTGTGAGTTTAACTGTTGTTTTTTATTATGATTTGATTTCACCGAACGTTTAAGTGATCGCCAAATACAAGATTTATTTCCAACCACATTTCTTTCTCAAAGATAATAATTCCCCCCTTTAGTTTTTAGTAAAGCATTTAAAATTCTTAACGCAATTTTTTCAACATTTTGTCAGCATTTTGCCTTTATTGATAAGACAGTGAGAGATGAAACGGGGAAGAAAGAGGGGGTTGGACTGGAAAGGACCTGAGACAGAATCATACCGGGGTCGCCAGAGCACAACTGGACATGTGGTGCTGGCGCCTTAACCCAGTTTTAGTAGTTCCAGCATCTCCTTGGATAGTTTTTTTGCCTGATGTATGTCAATATTACCATGACCATTCAGAAACAGATTAACATCTTTTCCATGAACACAAAATGTGTTTGATTTCTGTTTTCTGGGTTAAATAACTTGTTGCCAGTTAGAACATAATCATCCATGCAGTAATTATCCAATATTACATATTTGCTTAGTAGTGCATGTGGTGATTTCTTTTTTTGGCAGGCAGTGTATATTTAGACATTTATAATGCATTATGTTGTGCATTATGATGTGACTTCACATCTCAAGTTAATGTATGTGCTGTCATTTATTGTTACTATATTGATGAATATGTCAATGAATAGTGTAAAAATGTTTTCTTTGTTTATAAAAATTAGCTTGACAAACATGACAATGATTATATACATCATTTACAGACCTGTTCGCCTTTACACACTTTGCATAGGAGCTAAGTTTGATATGAGAGTATGTTGCTTGTACATACAGTAATCAGTAAATTTAAAATGATACACGGGTGTTCAAAACTTTTTAATTATTAACTTATACCCTGGAGCCTCACTTTTTTATCTTTATATAAAAAATGTAACTCTCTAATAGGGTAAAGAAAATGCTGAGTTTGTTATCTTCAAATAACACGAATGTATGTTTGCCTTAGCTAACATAAAACATGACATACAGTATTGGGAATAGCACTGTCAAATTATGGCTGAAAATAGTCAGAAGTTAATTTTATTTATTATTTTTAGTTTATATATGTTTATATATCATTTGGCATTAAATTCTCAAATCTGACTGATCCGCGTATAACAGCACAATCTAATATACAGAATGCGTTTATATTTCTGCATTTATTATAATAACTTGTTTCATATGAAATACGTTATATACCGGGACTTTAATGGTTTCGCCACATAGTTAATAGACAATCATTAAAAAACATGTTCTTCTGACCTTAGTGTAATGCAGAACAAGTATTAACATGTTTCTTAGACATTTAACAACATCAAAACTAATAATAAACTAGCAATATTTGCAAAGTGTTTTACATTAATAAATCAAAGATTTTAATTGTCGCCAATTTCTGTAGTGTGAAAAGAATGATATACAATAGACCTGTCTGTAAAATTATTTACTTTGTTAATGTGAATCTTCCTTGGAATTCTAAATACATGCTTCAACATTTTTTAGGTTTTAGGTTTTTTATCTCTCCCATTTACTTTCTCCAAACAGAAGCTTGAAGAGAGGTTCCGCCTTAACCGGCGTGATTTAATCGCATTTGAATTCACCATCCTGGTGGCTCTGGAGATGGCCCTCTACCTTCCTGACAGCAAGGTCATGCCACACTACCGCAGGCTGACCCAGAGCCCCTGCTGACATGTTCTGGCTAATATAAGAGAAGAGGGAAAAAAAGGTTGCCAGAGGCCTCTGTAAAAGTTTAGCAGTTGTCAGTGTTGATGCCGGTTCTAATGTCTGGAGGAATGAGGAAAAGGATATAATTACACTCCTCAGGCTAGTACTCTGTCTGTGTGTTTTATAGTTATAGTTTGTTTTGGTTTTTAATTTTGTCTCAAATGGCACTGAGGCGGAAGGGGAATTACACAGCATTAATGATCAATAACAAGGTTTTAAATCAACATTATACACATTAGTAACAAGGTTACAGCTTTTTCCAGCTCCCATCTGTTTGTGTCTGTGTTTCCATTTGTCTTCTTTATCAATATGCCAAAAGTAATATTTTTTATATTTATCATCATTGCACTTTTAGTAACCTTACAGAACTTAGTCTTTGCAAATCAGAACATTTAGATATTTCTTTACAAGATATGGTTTCATTTATCTATATTTAATTTTACAGTTCGTTGTATTAGTACCACACTCCTGTTGTAATAGTGTGTGATCAGACAGTTTGTGTAGTATGTACTGGTGTTTGAGGTTCTGTTGGATATCTTAATGCTCTGGTTGAAAACGGTGCTCTATATTAGAGCTGATTTGAATATTAGCACATTAATTGTGCATCTGGGCTTATTTTCTATTTCTCAGCTATAATGTGTGTCCAGTTTATGTAATTATTGCTTTGTTTGAATGGATTGATAGTAGAGTGCAGGAAAGGACATTATTATATTTTTATAAGAAGCCTGCAGCACTTCCTGTTCCTTTAGGAATCATGAAAAGCACAGACTTATAATAGTGTTTAATCTAAATGAAAACTATCTTGTGAACAATCATTCAGTCTTTGTTAAAAAAACTTGTTATTCTAGCAGAGAGCAAAATAGAGTAAAAACCTACATTTCAGTGTGAAACTGCAACCATGTTTTCTTTAGGTTTTTCCAAAAATTATTTATAGTTTTAAATCTATCTGCAAACTACAATCTATGTTCACCTGATCATGAACATCAGATTCCTGATTTATTCTCACTTTTCGTACTGTAGAAACCACCACACTTCCAAAAGTGTTTTTTTCCTTAACATAGGATTTGCTCATTCAGTCACAGTAATATTATCGAGATACTGTTGTTAGGTGAGGAGGTTTGGGGGTGCAGGCAGTGTTCCAGTTCATCCTTAAGGTGTTCCGGGGGGTTGAGGTCAGTGCACTATGCATAACACTCAAATTCTTCCACACCAACCATGTCTTTATAAATATATTATGAAATATATATTGAGTCTCTTAGTCTTAGTAACGGAATAATTTAATGCTGCAACATACAAAAACAGTCATCAATGTTTCGGCAACATGTGTTATGTGTCCACAAACTCTTGGCCATATATGTGTGTGTATATATAATATATGATGTAAAATCCCAATTTAAGATGGGTAAATATTTATGCATTTATGTGTGTGTGTGTGTGTGTGTGTGTGTGTGTGTGTGTGTGTGTGTGTGTGTGTGTGTGTGTGTGTGTGTGTGTTTGAAACCACCATTTATAAAATCTGTCTTTTATTTTAGTAATGAATTAAAGGTTATCTGTAGGTCTATGTAAGTTTAATCTGTTTGTACCTTTAGATTAAGTAATTTACAGATAAACACAGAAAAGAGAAACCGATGATGTGTAATCAGTCTACTAAACTGATGAGGTCTGTTTGTTGAAATGAGTTTACCATTTCTGTTAAAATGATTACTTCTCTTACAGCTGCCATTGAGACATATTTGGGTCAGCCAGCAGTTGTGTTAAATAATAACAATCTTACACAAACAGAAATATTACTATTCTTATGGTGTTTTTATAGAACAGCTGCACTGGGCAGGAACTCAAAAGTAACTAGTGGAAATATTTAAATTTTACTATGATTCCTAATAAAATGTACAGTCCCCTTCAAACTTATTTGAACAGTAAAGATAAGTGTTTTGTTATTTGTTTGTTTTTATGCTTTGCTTTTTTCCTTATACATTTAAAACATGTTTTAGGTGATAATAATATGAATTTGAAATGACAGATGAATTAACATGTGAAACAAGTTGAAACAAATCTAGCAGTATTTCACCTTCTGCAGTGGAAAAAAACCCCAAAACAATCAGCAACTGAGAGAAAGTGTAGTACAAGCCCGGGAAAGACATAACACCAGAAAAATGAAAACAATATGGTGATGTCAGTGGGTCACTGGTTTGATGCAAGTTATTGCAAAAAAAACTTTATGCAGCAAAATGTAAAGTGTTACTTGCATTGATTTACCTTGATTCTCTATTCTTTTAATTGTTCTTATGACAAATGATGTAGGGGTGTCATGTTGGTTATTTATTTAAAGTTAGTTACATTATTATTCTATATTCTGATTTGCTGCTTTCATTTATCAAATAGTCTCAAACATCCGTCAGCAGTGTAGTGCCAAACACACAAGAACTGACCTTGCTGTTCCAATATTTTCTAATATATAACACAAAACATCTGCAAGGCTCATTCTTTTTGTTTTTATGTGAATGATTTTATAAGGAATTTTTTTCAGCATCTAGTGTTGTATAAAACTCTTTTAGACATATCAACTGCTTAGCGTTCAGTAGAATGTAAAGGACACTGAGATACTAAAGCACTGTGTTCTTATCCACACTTCCTTCCTTACTGAAAAACTCATTTACAAAACATTAAGTCTACTTTATCAGGACATGATATATTGATGTCACGTGTGTGTTTTACATTTTGACAGTGTTGTGTTATCTGTGTAGAGATATTGAACTCTTCAGAGACAAAAAATTTAGACATTTGCACTTTATTGAAAATCGGTTGTGTGTGTGTTGAACTGCATAATTTGCAAGTTTGACTTAAGTAACTATCAATCAGAAGGACAGGGAGCAATTCTTCACTGCAGTCAATTCGAACTGCTCAAAAACATATTATGCAATATATTTTGGAAAAGGATACATTTTTTTTTAATCTTCTATCGGAGATAAATTATAGTTTCACATGTTGAGAGACCATATTTATTTTCCCCTTTTCCAAATTTTTTATCTTTAAATTTTGTAACTTAATTATTTTGAATTTAAAACTAAGCTAATATTGAGTGAGGACTTAAATTAAAAAGACATTTAAGATTCTTTGTAAGTGCCTATGTGAGTGAGTGAGTCCCTGAGTAAGTGCCTAAGTCAGTGAGTGCGTGAGTGAGTGAGTGAGTGAGTGAGTGAGTGAGTGAGTGCGTGCGTGCGTGAGTGCGTGCGAGTGCGTGCGTGCGAGTGCGTGCGAGTGCGTGCGTCCCTGAGTGAGCGGGTGCCTGAGTAAGTGAGTGAGTGGGTTGGTGAGTGAATGCCTGAGTGAGTGAGTGGGTTGGTGAGTGAGTGATTATTTGTAAATGGCAATTATGTGTATTTGTCTGAACTGAAATAGAACACTCAGTAAAATTCTTCACTGTGATTATAATTATACCATCATGCCAGTTTTTTGTTTAGTTAATAATAAACACTGTAACTTTCACTGTCAAAAGCAATCTTTATTTGAGAATTACTGTACATTCTTTAATCCATGCAGAATTTAATCTGTATTTATTTTTGAAATAAATAAAAAGGAGTTTTATGTTGTATGTATTTTTTTTCCACACAATAAACACAAGCAGGCATTCGTTTACATTTATGACATTTGGTGATTTCCTTTTCCATCAGTCTGATACACTATTGGAGATGATACAGCAGGTAGAGCACAAATAAGTAAAACGTGCTAGTTTAAGCGTTCCAGGGCAATTTGAAGATGAACTGTTGGATTATTAGCTGTTCTCCAGTGGGAATTAGAACATAGAAACCAGACTAAAGAGAGCTACTAAACTGCCAACTGCTCGGCTAGATAAATTAGACAAATAAGGTGATCTGCTAAATGCCAGAAATCTAAATGTAAACAGTAAGGTTGCGTACTGCTGTTGTATACATTGATAAAGATGTGTGCTAAAGATGTAAAGATTCGTTACTCTACAAATAAAGAAAAATAAGAAGAAAAACTTGTACACCAGCAGAGGGCAATGTAGCTATGAAGAACTGTTAAAACTGTTAAAATATTCACAGAATATGTATATGGCTAATGTTCTAAAACTTTAAAGTGCGTTTTGTGCTTTCTTAGCCAAATAAGTCAATTCAGGAAACTTTTTTCTATGTTTGTTTTTACAATACAACAATGTTGTTTGTTATTTACATAGCGCTTTTTAACAATAAAAGTTGTGTAAAAGCAAATCAAATAAAACAATCATAAAAACTTACTAAAATAAGAACTAAAAGTAAAATAAGTTCTGTTTAGTTAATATCTGTAAATTATCCCCAACTAGGCAAGCCAGAGGCAACTCATCACTTGGAAACTGCTTCTGGGGCTTTTTGTCCTTGGCTGGATACAGACTTGATCTGGTGGCAATGGTGGCTCGGAATAGAAAAGAAACATATATACAGTATCTCACAAAAGTGAGTAAACCCCTTTGATTTCAGGAAACATTTTAGTATATCTTCCCAAAGTGCAGGCTGGCTCAAATGGTTAAGGTGCTGAGTTCAAGCCCCACCTCCGGCAAGTCAACCACTGTCGGGTCCTTGAGCAAGACCCCTCCTGCTCCAGGGGCGCTGTATCATAGCTGACCCTGCGCTCTGACCCCAACTTACTAAGATGGGATATGCGAAAAATGCATTTCATTGGCTCTGTACACGTACCTTGCACAATGAATTGAATATACTATATACTTATACTATACATGGAATTTACCAGAGGTGCACGTGTTGCTGCTGGGATCATCTTCCACTCTTTCATAATGATATCACGTGGGTACTCAATAGGGTTCAGGTCTAAAGAAATACTTACCTACCTCAGCAAGGCAGTTGTGATCTTGGTGGTGTTTTTGGGGTCGTTATCATGCTAGAAAACTGCCATTTGGCTTAGTTATTTAAAGGAGGGTATTATGTTCTGCTTCAGAATGTCACATAATGTCACAGAATGTTTAATCACAGAATGTTAAGTCTAATCAGACAACAGAACATGGTTCCAGTAATCAAGCCCTTAAACTAACTGTTTTCAGGCTTTCTTTTAAGCCAGCTTAAGAAGAGGCATTCCTTCTGGGAGGACAGCCATGTAAACCAACTTAACGCTAACCCTAACCCTTTGCATGGTTAAATGATGTTCTTGCTGGTATCACTTAGGGTGTACTCATTTTTGTTTGCCGGTTATTTTGACAATAATGTCAAATTAAGTTACCTTTATTTATATAGCGCTTTTAACAATTGGGATTGTTTTGCTTCTGCTTTGCAGAAATACATTAAAAAGGAAAACATTAAACATTCATTAAAACACTTGATTTGATTATCTATAAATTAGAGTCCCCAACTAAGCAAGCCAGAGGCGACAGCGGCAAGGAACCAAAACAAGGAACCATTAGGTTACCCATGCTGCAGCAATGTTTTCATGGTCTTGTCTGGATGGGCGTCTAGAAGACAAGATCAGACATATGTAGATGCATATGATATACGAAAGTGTGTTGTTGTGATTATTGCAGGCTAACAATAATCAACGGATTTGAATAATAAAAATGGAAAATAAGTGTATTATGTGTAGGCCAGGTCTTTAATCTAGATTTAAACTGGCAGTGAGTGCGTCTGCCTCCTGAACAGTGCAGGGTAAATTATTGCAAAGTTTAGGCGCTAGATAAGAAAATGATCTGCCGGCTGAAGTTGATTTTGTTATTCTAGGTATTATCAGATTGCCTGAATTTCTGCATTTGACCTCAAGAGCATAGGTCGCAATTTTGATATATTTTAAAGATGATAAAATGCATTTTTACAAAGGCTGGAAATGTGGCTCTCAAAGGAAAGATTGCTGTCAAAAAGCACACCATCAAGTGTTAGATAGAGATCTGGATTATTATAGGCAGAGGCTTTATTGCCGATAATTAACACCTCTGTTTTTTTAGGATTCAGCGATAAGAACTTATTTGTCATCCAGTTTTTTTATATCAACTATGTATTCAGATTTTTTATTGCTAAGTTTCTCCCGGCTGCTAAGAAATGTATCACTGAGTGTCATTTCAGATTGGATTCAGGCCTCATTCGTATGTGGTAATAAATCGGATATGAATTGGATATGTGCGTTGGCGTGTGCAGTGTAAGCAGACAGATCAGATTTTCAACTGTTAATGCAAGTTGAACGTTATTGAATAAGCCAACTCAACTTAGGTGGACACCAACAACAAAATATAATAACTTACCACAACTGTGTGTTTTGATATTTATTAATTTTGTTTACTGTAAGAAATGTTTGAAACCCAGATCAGAGGCATTTTTAACGATTCACAATGAAAGTTTTTTTTTCTGTACCGCACGCTGCACACACACACAAGGCTTTTTTTCTCTCTCAGCAGTTTTCCGCCTAAAGACAGCGTTATTTTGCAAAGTTTAAATATGATGCGAAAGCAACATATTAAATAATCCTTAGATTCCTTCCTTTTCCGGTTAGTACGTCCACATTTTGCCATGTATGATGTAAATGCAGATATCGAATACAGGTCAGTTTTGAAAGATTACATTCTCATGAGACAAGTCGGTTCTCGTGAGATACATTGGATCTTGCGAGATTCCATGTCACCACTAACTAATTGAAATATTATTTATTAAACATTCTCTCTGTTTGCTAGTTCTTTGTTAACACACATTCACCTCTTCCACTCATGATGATCTGTGTTCCTTTAAACAATCGTTGTGCTGTATTTTGTGCTGGTACCCCTTGACCTTCTGTTTTTTAAGGTCTTCTTACAGGCTAGAAAAAAAAGATACAATATAAATAATATAATAAAATATCCATCAACTTTAGGGGTGCTTTGCTCTGCTTGATTATGTTACACTACGGTTTCCCACTGCATAAACTCTTGCATGGGCTTATGTGTCTGCCACCCTGTGCCCTGAGTCAACCTCGGACTAAACAAAACTAAAGCAAACCGATGCATTCTGGATTTAATGGTCAGGGTTTAATGATGCTGATCATCAACTTTCTTTGTCAACTCTGAGTTTGTGGAGTGTCTGCACATGAATATGATCAGTAATGAACAGCCAATCACTTGTCTTGAAACACAGAGCAAAAAACAAACAAACAACATTTACACTGAAGGTCTTGATGTCTAATTCCGATTTTGTAACTATATAATTTTTTTTTAACTGACCCAAATCTGATATTTGCATGTACACCATTATACAGTACCTTAATCGCCACCTGTTGGTGAATCTCAGTAATTACCATGTGTGACATCAGAATAGCAGCAGCATGTCTGAAATAACTGACTGCATCACAAAATTCTTGCAAAATCAAATTAGCTAAAAATCACATTCTAACACATACAATATAGATATGGGGGGACCTTCTTTAAGGACCACACTTCGCATACTGTATTTCACATACTAAGGCTTTGGATGTGTCGTGTTCTGGTTTTCACATGCTGCTGTATATAGTATGAAGGTATGTAATTTATCCATAACAATATCAATAACATATCCATACACTAATTAGCCTAAGCATTATAAGCATTAATAGTGTATAGTGCTGTAATATACTGTAGGTCCCAGTATAAATGACTGAGGTTCGGACTTCACAAGACCTCTAAGTTTAAACCTTAACAAATAACCTGAACTGTGAAACGCTGATACTTTCTTGCACAGGAAATCGTTTACCACAACAATGCAGATGCATCAAACTCTAGCACTTTCGTCTTTTCTTCGCTGTAATACACACACACACACACTTCCTGCAGCAGACTGTTTTTTTCTTGTTTTGTAGCAGGATACTGTGCTGAGTGAAGAGATAGGACTGGTTTCTGAAGCTTTTCTTTAAGCAGCATTATATTACGTCACTGCATTGTTGTAACACAAACAGCAATCTGTTTAAAAGAAAATCCCAAATGAGGTTTGATGTTCTCAGACCTTTTTTTCATATCAGCAGAAAATAAATGTTTGGTATGTCCCATCAGCGTCTTAGCTTCCTCCAGTCCATTAAAGTTAGAAATTTCCAAAACTCTTTAAGCAGCACACATGGCTGCACACTCTGCTGTCATACTCGCAGTCGCCACTTCTGTGACCAGTGTGTGTCAATGTGTCCAAGCGGGAAGTAAGCAGAAGAGAAGTCTTTCCGTCACTTTACTTGAATTCATCTCCTTTCCTTCGAATGTCCCACCAGGTCACGTGTCCCAGTTTCCAGACCATTCTTCACATTCAGTATTTTCAGTCATGTAAAGGTAGGAATTAATGGACTCTTTCAGCCCCTCGCTGACAAGTGACTCCTCCATTTCCTCCTTTTTGGGCCCGAAGATCATTGAGCTGAACAAAAAAAAAAAAAATAAGTATTCATTTAATAAAAATGTAAATGAGCATTGATATAATAAGAGAATAAACTGTAATAAAGTAGCCTATTTATTGAAAACTAAAAACCACAGACTGAATCTACATTCAATTTAATTCTGTTTTTAAAACTATTATTAGCCATCACATTTCACAATGCAACAGTATTTCACAGACCGTAAGCAAGAACATAAACACTAAGAACAGTGTGTGTGTGTGTGGATGTTAGATTTTTTTTTTTGTCCAATCAAATGTCAGCCTCTACGTGCTGCCCAGGGCCTACCAGAATTAGTAGTGCTAGCCAATGTAACTTAAACTATATCAGCAGTGGGACTGTTTCTTTAACCAATCAAGTTTTTAAATTCGTCTCACTGGGTCAGCTAGCTCACAATACTTTGATTGGTTGGTCAGAGCAAAACTGTTATATCCAAGTTTTATTAGCAAAACAATTCTGTAGCGATCTGCACTCATTAATATAGCTGAATTAAAATTGTGTCCATGAATTGTTACCATTTTTGGTGAGCATGATATCTTTTATATAATTGTTTATATTTTTGTCATTAGATAGATGTTATTAGATAAATTCTGAACTGCTCCAGATGACGTACATGGTACAGTTGTGGTTGTAGTTAAAGGTTTAAAGTTGTATTAACTGGGTTTATTAAAAATGGTTTTCATCCTTAATATGCAAAATGTCTCTCTGTCTGCAATGCCACGCGGAGTTATATTGCGTTTTTGTATAGTATTGATGGTTTCTATAATTGTGATAGTGGTGGTATTAAGAGGTGTATCAGTCAGGTAAATACATACTTTAATACAACAACTACTCAAGTAAAAGTAAAAGTTTTAATGTTTAAAGTTACTTGAATAAATATAACGACTATGGAATGATAAGACTAGTCAGGTAGTGAATTATTAGTTACTTTGGATTTGATTAAATAAACAGAAAATCCTAAATCCAGAAAAAATACTAACACTCAGACTACATAAAATCCACATAAAAAAGTTGACAAAGAAGTGAATGTGTGAGATATTATAGTAACGTAAAGTACGGTGGAAGTGTCCATAGTTACAGAATCACTCTCACATAGTCATTATCATTATTATTAAGATGTTTTCTCAGTTCGGAGCTGGAATTCCTGTACACTGATACACCGGTTTTGCTTCACATACAAGACATTCATTATGTAATCATCAATGATTAACTGAATGTAAGGCTCTGCATGGCTTGTCCTCACTGATATGCTCTTTCCTTTTCTTTCATTGGGAGTTATTTTCTGAACTGAGTGCGCTTTAAGAAATGAGCGGGTTTCACGTCTATTGCGAGACTTGTCATCTCATTATACGCAACATGATGGCAACTAAGCATTAAAACTACATTTTCATAAGCTTTACTAGTAACAAAAAACTTTGTCGAATATAATGCAGTAAAAATACATTTCTGCTACCCACTCCTGACCACCTAGTTCATATACACTACACTGTTATTAGTGCTTTGGGTGGGATCATGTTAAGAAGAAGTAGCTTCTTAAGAAGCTTGTGTGTGTGTGTATGTGTGTGTGTGTGTGTGTGTGTGTGTGTGTGTGTGTGCTTCTGCTCACCTGTTGACATTTCTCCAGTTAATTGTGGGTTTTCTGATTGATACAGGAGGAGGACCACTAACAACCGGCACATTATTAGAGCCTTGAATGAAGCATGGCTCTCTCAACAAACAGCACAGGCCATCAGAGACTTCTAAATGAACAATCACACACACCCGTCACATAGGACTGACTCATGAATTACACAGTAAACAACACCGCAGACTGACTGATAATTATTCAGTATACACACTTAAATATATACAGTGTATATACACACAGTGTTGTGTGGCAGCTGCAGTAATTATTATGTTTGTGTGTGCATGTGTATGTGTGTATATTGAGTGTGGAGAAGATCAAAAATATCTACTAGTTCTAATTTGCCTGGTGCAACAAACACACACACAAAACCCGTAAAAATCCAGTAGATCAAGTCTGGTAAGGCAGGGTTGGGGTTAGGCGGTGATTCTGGTCTAGAGTAATATTCATTAGTGTATATGTGTGTGTGTGTGTGTGTGTGTGTGTGTGTGTGTGTGTGTTTACCAGAGTAGTGCTCGACGAGTTGCGTCAGCGTGGGGAATGTGAGACATGGGGAGATATAGTGCCAGCCATTGTCTATGCTGTGAATACGGTAGTGTTTAACGGTCTCGTTCTCAAGTCGCACTGAGAGAGAGTGAGCACCTGGGGGGGGGGGGGGGGTAAGGGGAGAGAGAGAGCAGAAAAGAGAGAGAAAGAGAGAGAGAGAGAGAGAGAGAGTCTTTTTACAGTCCTTTATTTAACCAAATAACTTCATACATAAAATCATTGTGACTTAATAAATAAAATAAAATAATTACTAAAGCATAATTTATGTCAATAAATGAGGTTAACAAGTGAGTGATTAAAAGGATCAGAAAGAGAGAAGGAGAGAGCAGGAGGAAAAGAGAGCAATTAAGCATATACATAATATAGTATTTTAACTAGCGTGTGTGTGGGTGTGTGTATGGGTGTGTGTGTGTGTGTTTTAACCCACCAGGTATAGTCTGGCTTTCTCTAATAAGAAAGGAACCATGCTGATTATAGGGGTGGCAAAGAAGCTCCTCTGCCTTCCGTTTACTCAGACCTACAAACTGCCACCTGTATGCACACATGCACACACACACAAAAAGAGAGGAAAGGGTGTGAGTTAACCAGAGAATCAAATTTATAGCTCTACAGGGTGTTGGAACACAATTTATCTGGAATTTATATGGAAGAACAAGAGGGCGAGGAGGAGAAAAATAAACAGCATGCAGATGAGCTGTGCTGCAACAGAGTGAGAGACTGATGTGAGCTCCTACCCACACACACACACACACACACACACACACACACATACACTATCTACATACTTCAGACTTACTCCAAATAAAGTGCATTACAACCCCTGACTGGAAAGTAATTAAAGTCACCCCCTGTGGAAGACCCTCACATCATCCATTTGACATCATGCACCACATTACTGTAACTATCAGACACTAATAGATGTACAGTAACGGGTTAGTCATGAGTTCACACCCCCTGTTAGCTGATTGTCTGTAATGATTTAATGTTGGACACACCGAGGTTTAATGTAAAAAAAAAAACAAGACCTAAATGGACACTTGTGGTGTACCTGTTAAATACTTTACATGTGTAGCTGCTGGGGATGTAGCTGATGTATCCTGTAGCTGATGAACTCACTTTCCACCACTCGCCTTCACTGAAACACACACACACCCCCCAAACACACATTAGTCCATTTATTTGACGTTATAATATTAATCAAAATTATAAACTATTTGTTTTCATGTACTTTTAATTTTTTTATTTCCTAATTTCCAAAATTACATATTAACTATATTCTTTGTCACTAAAGCAACTATGTTGAAAAAAATTTGAAAAAATCTTTAAGAATAATCCTGTCTTGCTTCACAAACCCTGTAAACACTGACATCCGTCATAAATGCCTGCCTGCCCTCATTTACAGAAACACTTTTACAGCACATTTCCTGGCCTGGTTCATGTTCTACAGGTAAATATTACGGCTGAATAGACACTTACTCAGAAAGCAAGTTGAGTCTCTCTCCAAATCTGATACTGCAGTCGGCAGGACCCCCTGAGGGGTAGTTATACAGAGCAACCACTACATACCTGCCATCTGGATACAGAAAGATACAGAGTTAAAGAAAGCTATAGCAAAGCTACACACTGTTTTATCAGCGTACTACATCACTAAGCTACAAACCTTTTATACATCGCACCCTGCTTCTAAACACACACACACACACACACACACACACACACACACGCACACACACACGCACACACACACACTCTATTCACACTCTATGATCTATTCTCACAGATCATAGCAGTAATCAAACATTTAGATTATTTGTTGTTGTAGGATGGGTTTGGGTTTATATAAGTGCCCCCTTAGTATACTTAAACCTAAAGAATAAAAAGTCTGCTTATAGTTATAGGACGATGAAAGATATATAATAATAAAATTAGTCTTAAACTTTATTTATACTGACAAATCAGTCTATTTGAAAAACTTGTACTCTTAAATCAAAAATAAAAAATCATTTCAAAGACTAGTGTAAATATAGATAAATATTTAAAGTTTGCTACTTTTACATCTAAAGGTATAATTGGTTATGGTGCTGGTTTGTTGAGCAGGGTTTAAACCCCAACACCACCACTAGGCTGCCACTGTGAGACCTTTAAGAAAAATCCTTAAACCTCCTTGCTGCAGGGTTGCCGGATCATTTATTACTCTTCTAGATTGGGGTATGTAAAGAAAACAGTGTAGTACTATACATGTGATGAATAATGTCTTTTATTATATTCAGTTCTACAGAAGTTGTATAAGTTGTCTTCAAACTATAGTGTTGATCTAAAAAGTGGACTTTGGGATAATTACCCTAACCCTAACTTTACTTACAGAATAGTATTCAGTTTAGTAAACATGTAGTAAATTTATAATTTACAGAGAGTAATTTAGTCGACTTACACTTATAAATAAACCACTTGTACTGTACATTGATTTAAGGTGACTTTACTCACCTTTCAGACTAGTGCTTACCTATGGTGTGAGGCCCAGTGTGTTCATTTGAATCCAGGAGGGGTGTGTGCAGAGCAGTGTGGACACTGCTCTGCCTCCCTTTACTTGGCCTGCTGCCCATGATGCTCCTGATCAGCAAAACTGCAGGCTTAATTCAAAACAAAATCTAGATTAAGCATATCATTAAATGTAGCACAAAAGGCCCACTGGAAGATCACAAATCAGTTAATGCATGTTAAATTGTCAGTTTTTTCTGAAGAATTGGAGGAAGGATGGTGGAACTGCTCACTTTGACCAACATTTTCCAACCACGGTTTCAATATCATAAGCACATCTCTATGGCAGGTTTGGGTTAAAAATAGAACGAGTACAACACTGACGTACAAGTGCAAATACACCAGCGCACCAACAAAAGTGTGCGACAAAACAGTTTTTCACATGCGTCAGTGACTTAAACCATATACATGGGAATATGTCGTAAGCACACACTCTGATTACTCGATGTTTTTTAGGTATGTTTATTGATGAGGAGTAAAAAGATAAATAAACCCACACATTCATGTCATTTAGGAGAAAGTAAATATTTCAGAAAGTTATGATTAGAGTACCAATAAATGAATTTATGTATTCTGGTATATTAGTATAGGGGCAGAAATTTGATAAATCCAGGAGACAGTTAATATAAAAAACTGTACAAACCAAAAAAACCTGAATAGTTCTGGGTATTTTTTTCCTGCTGATTTTTGAGATTTTTTAGGCATTTCCAACAACATACTGTGTGCAAAAGTAATAATAATTAATAAACAGACAACAAGGATTTCATCTACTAATTATTTTCTGGCTGCCCAGTTGAAATAATGATGCATGAAATCCACCTTAGTAACATGTTTCTCTTTTAATTGCTGCAGCACAGATGAGGGGTCAGATAAGGGATCAGAAGAGCCTCTCAGTTTATGACTGAGACTGAAATATTTTATGCTGCACTGTCCAAGATTTTACACTACATACACACACTTATACACAGATTTACAGCATTTAAATAACGCCTTTATCCAAAGTGACGTACAGAAATGCTGTGTAATCACCATCAGAAACTTGTCCTCATACCTACATGAACAGGTGAGGGTCCGAGAATGCTAAAGAAATGGAAACTTTATACTACACCTTTAAGTTCTATTAGACAGTACTTAGACTACAGTGTGTAATAAAACACACAAATTTAGCACATGCTCTTACAGTAACTAATGATTCAGAATCTAGGGCTGTGTGTTGGCAAGAGTACGATATGATACGATACAATCCCCTGACAATTTTGTATGTTTGCCCACTGGCAAAGAAATGATGAGTCTATAAATAACAGTAAGAGACAAAATAACAACAAAAATATCCAGAAAAACATATTTTAAAAATCCCTTGTTGGCAATCGCAGAAGCCACAGGTTTCTTGTAGTTGGCCACCCGATTTGCACACATCTCAGGAGGGATTTTGTCCCACTCCTCTTTGCAGATTCTTTCCAAGTCATTGAGGTTTTATGGCTGACATTTGACAATTCAAACATTTAGCTCCCTTCACAGATTTTCTATTGGATTAATGTCTGGAGTCCAGCTAGACCACTCCAGGACCTTAATGTGTGCCTTCTTGAGCCACTCCTTTGTTGCCCTGGCCGTGTGTGTTGGGTTATTGTCATGCTGGAATACCTATCCACTACCCATTTTCAATGTCCTGGCTGAGGGAAGGAAGTTCTTACCCAGGATTTGATGGTACATGGCCCAGTCCATCGACCCTTTAATGCTGTGAATTTGTTCAGCCCCCTTAACAGCAAAACATTACCAAAGCATTATGTTTCCACCTCCATGTTTGATGTTGGTGATTGTGTTCTTAGGGTCATAGACAGAATTCCTCCTTCTCCAAACATGGCATGTTGAGTTTATGCTAAAGAACTCAATTTTGATTTCATCTGATCACTTTCACCCAGTTCTCCTCTTAATCATTCAGATCTTTATTGGCACACTTCACAGTGTAGTGTGTTACCAATTGTTTTCCTGTTGATCATGGTCCCAGCTGCCTTGAGCTCATTGACAAGATCCTCCAATGTAGTCTGGGGCTGATTTCATTAAAAGTTTATTAAAAAGTTCATGAGATGAGATCCTGCATGGAGCCCCAGAGTGAGATTGACAGTTATTTTGTGTTTCTTCCATTTGTACCAACTGTTGTGACCTGCTTGGAGATGGTATTGTAGCCTATTCCAGCCTTGTGTTGTCACTGACATTTCTGGAAAGCTTTTTGGTCTAAGCCATGGTGAAGAATTTGGAATCTGATTGCTTGTTTACTTCTGTGGACTTTGTTCCCCTATCAATCAGCAAGATTTCTGGCTCCTAGGTGTCTTATATACAGATAACAAACTACGATTAAGAGCACTTCCCTAAATCCCATCAAAAGAGTCCCTTTAAGAGACTCCCCCTAATCTCAGCTTGTTACCTGTATAAAAGACACCTAGGAGCCAGAAATCTTGCTGATTGATAGGGGAACAAATACTAATTACTAATTAAAATGCAAATCAATTTATAACTTTATTCTGTCTCTCACTCTTTGATTAAACCCACCATTATTATAGACTTATAATTTCAGTTGACAAATGTACCAAATCAGCAGGGGATCAAATAATTTTTGCCCTCACTGTATCACAATACATCAGTCACAATACAATATATCACAATATATTGCTGAACAATACATATTACAATGCCTTTCAATACACAATACATTTGTGTATTGCGACAATCACAGGAGTGGAGGAGAAATTTGTACGACACACACTGAAGGGTTTAATTTACTATTAACATAAACATAAACTAGTTTAAAACAATTTATAAATATGGTTATCTGTTTCTATACTTTTACACAATCCTATCAGTATCAAACAAATCATATGGAAGTTTTTTTATGTAGGATATTTTTGTGGTTGCCCACAAACCCATTACACCACAGCGTTGGACCATTTGGACATTATGAGGCACGTTTAATGTTATAATTTTTTCTGATAAATAGTATTTATTAGTATTCCAATAAATTATATCAGTTAATTATTCCATTTTATGCAAATGTTTATACACATTAGTGTTTAAATGTATATGTAAATGTAAGTCGTGTATTTTATTTTACACCAGTTTTTCTGTATAGATTTTATTTAATATAACTGATGTTACAGCATTTTTCAAATTTGCTTAAATATTGCTACAAAAGAAAGTATTATTAATACATTTCATCTGATCTCATCTCTAATCGCTTAAAAATGCTTTATTTTACACCCTACTTACAATCTCAACCCTCAAATAGTGTTTTTTAACTTGTTAAAATGCCACCAGATCAGTGCTTGAATATTACTTACCTCATATTTCTCTGGCAGCTGAGATACTCTAGTTGTTTCTTGCAGCAGATAGACACACACTGATGTCAAGCTGTGTGTCTGATTGATAGATGAGTGTGAAGTCAAAGAGATGAGGTGAGTTGAAGATTAGACCTCAAATGAAGGCACCGTTTGATGAAGACTGTAGGTGCTCTAAGAAACTGTCAATCCTTCTGTGGTTTACACATATGAAAAACATCCTGAGACAGAGTGTTTTATGTATGTGACACACACACACACACACACACACACACACACACACAGAACATGCACTAGCAACAGTTTCCTGTGAATTGATGCACAGAAAACGTCAAAATGTTTGTCACTTTTACCTAGTTTAACCAGCCAATAATTATAATAATACCAAACAGAACATTTTTCTAACTGTATTTTTTTACTAATACATTAAAGTTAAATAGAGCTAAATGTTAATTTTGCTACATTCATAGTTTTTATAATCACACCTGTAATAAAACTGCTATGCATTATTTTAAAATCTACATGATTGATAATGACATACAATCATGTAATTTAAACAACAGGTCAGTTGACGGATAAGGGCCTGGCTTAGGGGCCCCACAGTACCACCTTGCCAGGCCTGGGATATGAACTCAGCATCTTCTGATCAAGTCAAGTCAAGTCACCTTTATTTATATAGCACTTTTAACAATCAGGATTGTTTCAAATCAGAAACAACAGTCCATTTGATTAATATCTATAAATTTAGAGTCCCCAACTAAGCAAGCCAGAGGCGACGGCGGCAAAGAACCAAAACTCCATCGATGAGAAAATGGAGAAAAAAACCTTGGGAGAACCCGGCTCAGTCGGGCGTCAGTTCCCCTCTGACCAGATAAACCAGTAGGTTACCTATGCTGATGTAAAGTTTCTGTGGTCTTGTCCGGATGGCCGCTTAGAAGACAAGAGAAACTGCTTTATTGTCTTCAAGTGATGGTGGTGACGGTGAGCTCGGAATAACAAAGAACAGATATATGTTAGCGTAGATGCAGTTCGACTGGTGATAAACAAATACATTATGTGTTATTAGTGGTGTTTCCCGGTTCCGGTTGAGCTGACTATTGCAGCCTGATGATCCTTTAACGGATTTGAATAATAAAAATCTGTCTATTATGTGTAGTCCAGGTTAAAGAGATGTGTTTTTAATCTAGTTTTAAACTGAGAGTGTGTCTGCCTCCCGAACAGTGCAAGGTATGCTATTCCAAACATCAGCGGTCTAACAAGTTACCCACTAAGATAACACCTATACTTTTTTTAATTTAATTTAAAATTTATTAGAAATTTATTTTCTAAAGCTGTACTGATTCGTATTTAAGCCAGAAAACCCATATGTTTCATTCTGAATCATAATAAAGTTACTGTGGTTAATAGTTATGCCACATGCTGTAATGGCAGGTGCGGACTGCCTATCAGGAGCACCAAGACATTTCCAAGTGATCATTCTAGACTGCCGCCATTCGGTAAATCAGCTTGATGTGTCATAGGCTGGTACAGTAAGGAAAAAATTATTTAATCCCCTGCTGATGTATGTTTGCCCACTGACAAAGAAACGATGAGTCTATAATTTTAATGGCAGGTTTATTCTAACAGTGACAGACAGAATAACAACAAACACATTCAGAAAACACATTTCAAAAAAGTTTTGATTTGCATTTTAATGAGTAAAAATAAGTATTAGACCATTTAGTGGCAAAACCCTTGTTGGCAATCACAGAGGTCGGCCGTTTCTTGTAGTTGGTCTTCACAGATGAGATTAAAGTCTGAAGACTTGATAGGCCACTCCAGGACCACAATTTGCTTCTTCTTAATTCACTCCTTTGTTGCTCTGGCTGTGTGTTTTGGGTCATTGTCATGCTGGAATTCCCCTTAATGACCTATTTTTAATGCCTTGGCTTTGTGTTTCTGATCAAAAGTTTGCATTTGATATACTTGAGCACTGAAAATACCTAAAATGTAAATATTTCATCATTTAAATGTGTATCTCTCATTATCCCTTTTGTTGTACGGTGATAAGGTGAAGCCAATTACATTTTTATTTCTGGTGTAAATGAAAAGTTGTGTTTTCCTGCTGAGTTTTTGAGTGTCCATTTACTTATTTATTTATAATTTGCCTGGTAGATTACATGAATAGGGTGGTGGTAACAGCAGCAGCGTTGGCGGCCTACACATTCACCATTTATTCCATTTATTCACTAAAGGATGCTTTTTTACTCTAACAATAAAATAACACTCTAAAACTCAACATTTGTGCTTAAATTATGTTAAATATCCTGATAATACATAATAAAATATCAGATGACAATTACATTTACAGCATTTGGCAGATGCCGTTACACAGGGTGACTTACAAACAGTACTTTAAGTCTTTTCCAATAAACAGATCAATTCTTGTTCTTTAGATCACAAATAAAGTGCAACATAAATGCTTAAAAAAATAAATGTAAAAATAAATGAAATGTAAGATGTCTCTTAGTCAATCAGTGATTTGGCTGTTCTAACATTGGGAAGTTTGTCCCCTTTCCCTGGTGCCAAAACAGGAAAAATTATAAAACTAGTTACGATGTTATCATTTAGGTCATTATTATTTTTGCTGTATTGTTAAAATAGGCATAAAGAAATCTTCCCCAGAAAAGTATTACCATTAATGTTCATTAAAGGGAAAAACGAGTAATATCTGTTAAAATCATGTGTCCGCTTGACATAAATGGAGATGAATCAACCTCGTATTTCTCTTCTCTCTATTTGAATTTGACAAACATCTAAGAGTAAGCTTTCCTAATTCTTTCTCTTTGCTGCTAGCTGAAATTAGATTGCACAGCTTAATGACAGATTTCCAAATATCAATCTGTACTGTAGGATGAACGATAGATAAGAAATGTTTCCATATCCTGGAAAAGGAAATTCACAAAAAATCAGCTCTTTAAATTATTTTTAGTTGTGGTTAGCATATCAGAGCGGTTTGGTAAGAATGATTGCTTCAGTGTGTGTTCTAGATTTAATGGAAAACAGACTCAGCATTCTAACATTCCGTATCACAGCAATAGTTTAAGGTTAGCAATTCTATTAACAGCTACATGCCACATGTGGCCAGATGCAGAGAGAGATAACTGGTTACTGGGTGGATACGTATAAAAATATTATAATTTTTTTTTGCTAAAATGACATCAGACTTTTTCAGGAAAAAACTTAATAAAATACTTAGAACAGAAATCACAGATACTTTTACTGCACAGCAAACCCCTCATTCCATTCATTCCATTACTTCACCACTACCATCACTTAAAGATTTTTTCTTAAACGAAATCAAAATAAAATGCTTTCTATTGTTAGAAAATTCACATAAAATGTAAAAAGGAAACATGAGTATATAACATATTTTAGCTACAAAATGTGTGCATCCCTGCAGTAAGCTCATCGGCTACAGACAGTTTACTGGAAGCCGCACAAAATTTCTCACGGCATTGACAATTTGTCATGTAACGTCTGGGCTATGACCCAACAACCAACCAACAAACAAACAAACTACTCCCAAATTAAATCATACAGAGATTATAGGGATACCATGATATTTAACAAAAAAAAACCCCACACTTAACAGTTGTCCCCCCCAAAAAAATAGTTTTGGGTTTGTTTTATGTTCTTTGTGATCCAGCAAACCAGAATAGATCTATTGATTAAAAGAGATTCAAAGCACATTGCATTTCCCTCTGGATAAAAGTCATCTGCCAAATGTTCTACAGGTAGCAAAAGGTAACAATGCTTTCATTAAAGGTTATAGCACTCAGGTATACCCGAGACTTTATTTAAGATTGTAAACACTCAGCAGGTCTGTACGTCTATAAAACGACTTTTGATTAGCCAAAATGGCCAGAGTAAATCATTATATTCTACACCAGTGGTCTAGAATATAAGTTTTGAGAGAAGGCAGTTGGGATTTATTGACATTATTTGCAGGAGTGTATGGGATTGGTAAAAAAATTCTTTGTTGAACTTAACCGATCACACCCATTTCTCAAAGACCTCGAATCCAGTTATGTTAAACCAACATTTAGCAGGAGAGGGTGAAATTGATCAAACCTTCTGAAAGTTTTCAGCCCCAGGGTATTAGTCAAACCTCCTGCTGGTGCAGGCTGGACTGGGTAAACTTGGCCAGAATTGGTGAAACACTCTGTGGAAGTAGGTAGATTTGTTAAGACTTTCTTAAGTCAAGGTTTCTGTATTATTTGTCAGGACTGCTTTAAGTTTCTCTGGGAATGTTTAGGATTGGACAAATGTTCTGCATTTCTGTGAAAAAATTGGGGAAACTGGTAGAACTTCCTGAAAGAGCAGGGCGGGCTTGCTCAGCATTTTTAAGGAAGGAGGAATGGTTGGAGAAATGTTTGGGTTTGGCTAAATGACTTACAGAAGCAAGCCTGAAAATCTAGTATTTAAAGTACTATACATGTGTTTATTGTTCATGTTTGTTCATTCAGCAGTGAGGTGAAAGTTATTTAACAAATTTCACAACTAAAAAACACATTCCAGAATGTTTTGTAAGAATAATGGCAACCAGATTCTCTATAATCTCTAACTTTATTAATTAGTACAAATCAAAACACTCAGCAGAAGTATAGTGTCCCCTATATGCTGGGAGGACAAAGCCTGATGTCACAAGCTCACTCAAGGCAGTACAATCATAGGGTAACAATGAATACACATCCAAGGAATCATTAGAGCAGAGGTGGGCAATCTCAGTCCTGGAAGAGTTTAGCTCCAACCCCAATCGAACACAGCTAAACCAACGAATAAGGATCTTTCTATGTATACTTAAAACTTACAGGTGGATGTGTTAGGGTAAGGTGGAGCTAAACTCTGCAGGACACCGACCCTTCAGGACCAGGATTGCCCACCCCTGCATTAGAGTAACAGTATTTATATTAATAGTCATAATAATATAGCTACAAAATCTAATAAGTAGATTTCAAGTAAAATGTAATGTCTACCCACTGTACAGGAGGGGAGGCGTGAGTTAAAACCATACCCCTTTCTTCAGGGAGTGTATAGATTCTATAATTTCATTCATTATAACTAATATGCGACTCTAATGACTGATCATGTCTTTACATTCCGCTCTCAAAAGGCTATAGACACCAGTGTGTACACAAAGTTGTTCTTTCTGCCCAGGTTACTACCTGAAAATGGGTTTATTTAGAAGAGTTTACTAAAAGGCAGCTATGCCAGAAAATCTGGCGTTCTGGTCCAAATATCTCAATATATCTGTGTTACAGTGCAAAGTTTCCACATGGGTGGTTACGATCTACAGTATCTGCAGGAACATCAAAACAAAAAACAAATTCCAATACACACTTCCATTAAGTTACATTGAAAAGAACATGCTTATCAGTAGATTTTTGTGAGAATGTACAGGAAAACAAGGCTAACATCTGGAGACTAATATATTCACAAACACAGAATATTGACAGCAAAGAAAAAAATTACAGGTCAATTATGCTGAGCAGGAACCGGACGGAATGAATGGATGGATAAAAAGACACTTCAGGTCTTTCCTCTAGTATGCAAAAGCAATAAGATCTTACTGAACTGGAAAAATTCATCAATCTATTCATACCTCAATCCATCTATCATATCAGGACCTGATTAAGACTTAGATAAAAAAAAAAACAAGTATGTGTAGATTGCAGATGTATTTGAATAGTCATACTTTGCATTGTGTCATCACGCCAGAAAACTCGTTTTAGGATTATAAGAGAAATATAGAAGGATGTTGTATAATGATACAGACTTAGAGACGGAAGTCTCAGATTTAGCAGGACACCTCCATGGTTTGTGGTCTGGCTTGGTTCTCATGGCCTGGGCTGACTGGAGCCCCCTCCTGGGAGTTGTTGTGAGAGCGGCTGCGTGCTCCTTCCACAGAATTCATGCTGGAAGCCGAGTGCGTACGAGAGCGTGCCAAGCGCGTCATACTGGCAGTAGGCACTAAAAAAAGAGAGGAAAGACACAGAAATAAAAAGAATACTGGGATAAAAAAAAAGAAAATTCTAGTGTACAGAAGTGAACTACTGTGACGTGGATCTGCGAGGCGCATGTTTTATGCTGTGTTCGTGACATTCCGCGTGTGATGCATGGCAATTAAGTATCAGGGAGAATAATGAGTAGGCTCACTGGGATTCTTTATATCACTGGTAAAAATCCCAGTTCAGCAGAACGAGTCCATTTACACACTGCTGAGATTTCAGTATAGTAGCCACTCATTTCTGGCTGTCTGATCTGGCCAAGGTTTGAAAGACACAGCTTGAATGTTTAACTTTCTATTTATTGGAATCATTTTTTAAGTATATTGTTTGGGGATTAATTCAGGTCAGTGAAACTAATAGGAAAGATTTAAAGGCAAATACAGACCGAATGCGGAGAGAAGCTTAAACTCCTCCAAGTCTGTAAAAAAGCCCTGTGTTTTCCTACCTGTGGCCTTAAAATCAGCACGTTGTAGACACTGCAAATTTGTCATTATTCTCATATGAAAGAAAGGAAATCCCAGAGTTCAAACGGAGTTCCAATTCATTTTTACTAGGGCTGTGTATTGGCAAGGGCCTCACCATTGTAATACATGAGTCACTATAAATCACAATATACTGCAATACAATATTTACTGCAATACATTGCAATACAATTAGCGAAAAATAAAACAAATGTAAACTGGGGTGCCCTTTTTTCTACAATATCTGTATGTGTCAGCGCCAACTACAGGAGCAGAAGAAGAAGTCGCTTGACACACACTGAGGGTTTTAATAAATGTAAGCATGCCTCAGTTTAAATCATAATTTAAATATGTATTGATACTAGAGGTTAGAATACTGATAGGGATTGGGATATTGCAGTAGTTAGCTGTATCAATCTTCTTACACAGCCCTAAGTTTTACTGTGGCCGAAAAAATGAATGTTTGGAAATTGCATGTAGAAATGCAGGGATTCCATGTAGAAATGCAACATGCAAAAAGTAAAAGTAATACCTTTGCTAACCTGTTTCCAGGGTTCACACACAGACACACACACAACATTAAACAAAACAGCATTGGTGTAATGATCACAAAATCATGCTACTAACACCATGATGCAGAGACACTGAGAAACACAGAACCCAATATCAAAGGACTGAGCTGAGAAAGCATAAAAAAATAAATGATGAATGAAAGACAACTAAGAGGACAAGACACAGGAAGTGTAGCCTAGTGTGTGTTCTAAACTCCTGGTACCTGCTTCGCTGTTCAGATGGCTGAGGAGCACATGAGGGACTGTTCACATTTCACAGAAAGGTAAAAAGGAGAGAGAGAGAGAGAGAGAGAGAGAGAGATAGAGAGAGAGACGAGGAGAGGAGAACAATGATGTTACCAGTAAGACTTTTTTATTAGAAGAGAAAAAAAGAGGAGACAGATAAACAGAGGGATCAGGGAGAAAGCACCAGAACCTTCTGTCTATAAAGAAACCAGTTCTGCCTATTATAACCTAGTGTAGGCTTTTTAAATGACCTGCAGAAATTTCAGATATACCAATAATCCACAAAAAGCTCAGAACATCTGTTTTAAGAGTAAAAGCAGCATAACACTGAATTATCTGACAACGTCTAATTAATAAAAACTGATCACACCAAACTATAAAGTTAAAACAAATCCACTTGCTTAAAAAAAAAAAATCAAAATGCCAATTTATAGTTTTTATTTGTCATTTATTATGTTTCTTTGTTTATTGACTCTTTCACACATACAATACAAAATCTTGAGGATATTAATACATTAAACTGAAAAACCCTTCCACATGCTTTTACACTCACTTGACTCTAACCCTAAGCCCAACTCTGTGGTTAAAACAAGGTCCCCACATTCAAGCCTAAACCTGCACAAAAACAAACAACTGACTCTTGTCAACAACTCCCTCCACACACACACACACACACTAGGTCTTAAAGAACTACCCTTACAGTTACTTATTAATTAATATTAATAATTAATATTGCTTATTTTGAACAGTAGTATTCCCGGAAAAAAAACCTACACAAGTAAATAAAATTATATTGTAAATAGACCAACATCAGATCTGCTCTTAAAATGAAACTTACGAGAAAAGCTAGGTTTTTTTCAAAGTCCCCACACTGCACACTTATAATAATAATGCACTGCTATGACAACAATAGATTGTATTCTGAACAGTGAAAGGTAACTGTTTTGAGAGTTCATTGTGAACACTAAGAAGAGCTGTGTTGAAGGTGTATATATATATATATATAGGTCAGCAGACAGATGACTAATCACGTCACGCTGAATAAGCAGCATTTGGAATGCAAGCATGTTGTAGAGCCCCTGAGGCGTGCCATATGCGCCATACAATCCATCATCCACGCAGTAATGAAAACATATTTAAAAGATACACTAAAACTAAATCTAGGGTCTTGTGATTTGTTTGTCCTGCTGTTATGGTTTGCCACTAATTACACTAGGGATGGCTTATACCTTTCGCTTCGGTATAATGCCAAAATGTAATACCTCGGTATCGAAACTAAAACGATACTATAAGTGACAAATAACCAGCCTTAAAAGATATAGTGCTTTGATAAAGTATTAACCTTACAACCACAAACTTAAATTTGCTTTAAAACAGCAATTTTCAAGTCTTGCCACAGATGCGCCATAGGATTTAGGTCTGGACTTTGACTGGGCCATTCTAACACACAAACATTTTTTTGATCCGAACCATTTCATTGTATCTTCTTCCCAGTGTCAAGTCTTTTGCAGCCTCCAACAGGTTTTCTTTCAGGATTGCCCTGTATTTAGCTTGATTTACCTTCCTATTAACTCTGACTATCTTCCCTGTCCCTGCTGAAGAAAAGCATCCCCACAGCATGATGATGCCACCACCATGTTTCACAGTGGGGATGGTGTGTTCAGGGTGATGAGCAGTGTTACTTTTCCGCCACAAATAGCGCTAATATTTAGGCCAAAAAGTTTAACTTCATCTGACCAGAGCACCTTCTTCCACATGTTTGCTGTGTCCCCTACACGGCTTGTTTCAAACTGCAAAGGTGACTTCTTATGTGTTTTTTTCAACAACAGCTTTCTTCTTGCCACTCTTCCATAAAGGCCAGATTTATATTTTTTCCTGTGGACAGATTCACCCACCTGAGCTGTGGATTTCTGACCATGGGCCTCTTGGCCTCTTTGACCAGTGCTCTCCTTGTTCAATCTGTCAGTTTCGGTGGATGGCCATGTCTTGGTAGGTTTGCAGTTGTGGCATATTTTTTCATTTTTGGATGATGGATTAAATACAATTAAGTTTAATAAGTGCTTTAACACTGCAGATCTTTTAATAAATGTTGCTTTATTTTTGCGTTATTTTACCAGTCAAAATAATATTCAAAAACATGTTATGATAATTTTTCCTACCTTTCAGATTGTTTTCAGATTCTCATGACGTATTCCACAAAACCTTTTTAAATTTTACTTCCTATTGATATAACAGCATGTGATA
>VCAZ01000078.1:520000-540000 GCA_005784505.1 Bagarius yarrelli
ACAAATAAAGAAAAGCGTGTCTTTGCCCATATCAGATAGTGTGGTGTCAAACTATTTTGGCCAGTCCAAATGCAAACACGGTCCATGGTATAAATAAATAGTCCCTTCTTACCCAGTGGGGAAAGGTGCAGCGTTCTCCTGCTGACCTGGAGCATCCACATGAGCCACAGCAAAATGCTGGGTGATCTCCTGCATGTCTTCAAAGTTAAACAGTGTGTTGAAGCAGGACTTATCTGCAATATAAAAGATAAAAAAAGTTAGTACCCAACTATAAACACAGCATGTGCTTCAGAATATGAAACTAAACTTCAACCAGCCCTATGCTGTAAAGATCAGTGTGTGCAAAAGTTTACAAATGAAATGATATATATATATATTGATGCATGATATATATTTTTTATAACTAAAAGTTTATTTTTACATTTACACACAAACATAAACAGATAACATTGCTTTAAATGCTCCCCGGTGTCTCTGGCAAGCTTTTATTCGCTTAAGAATTTACCTGGGTCAACAGTGGATTTTAACAGAACTTATTTCAACATAGAAAAGGGGTTCATCTTTTTCTTCCATTCAGTAGAGGAAACCACATCATATGCATGTTACATCACAATCATTTTTTTTCAATAATTGAGTCAAATGCTGGTTAGCCTGTATGACGGGCATAGAACTTAAGTAAGTTTAATCCAAACTCAAAAATGAGTTTTTGAATTTTTTTTCTGTATTTTTTTTATTAGGTATGTCAATTTCTGTTTTTATTGTAAAGATTTTAATTTCACCTTATTTTAAACTTTTCATGACGCAGGCAGTTCACTACATGTTGTATTGTATATTGTCTTGTATGTGACTGCAGAATTTATTTTACAGTTTAAGGTTTCTTTAGTTACAAAATGTTTGTGATCCTTTTGGTCTAGGGAAAGTTGTAATAAAGCCCATAAAGCTGACAGATCATATTCTTGGTACAAATGAACACAGAACTCACGGTTAAGGCCTATGTCATGGTAGGTTAGGATAACAGGACGGTTGCCTTTAGGTGTTCCTCTCAAAGTGACATGGAGAACACCATGGGGGGTCTCAATGTCGTGCTCCTGAGAACAAAAATAAGAAAGACTAAATGTTAACAATAAGACAGGATATGCTGTTTAAATGGATTTGTAGAAGGTCATGGATAAGCCCAGGCTGAAAAAAAATCAGCACATAGTGCAACACTACACTACTCTACACTACTCTACACTACTCTACACTGACAAACAAGCGTCAGAAATACCTCAACAACATCTTAGACATTTGACAAGTCAAAAATATCTGATGTTACCATCACAGGAAACTGCCTTGTGCTGACACACTTGTACAAAAATCAACACAGACACAGGCAAGATAAAACTCAATGACGCTCAACTGTAATGCATTTACCCATTTTACGCAATGGGCTAGAATTCTATATAGCTTAAAATATGACAAAACAATTAGAATTTAACAAAACTGAATATTTAACATTTAAAATTTACATAAGAGATTTTTTAAACAACCTTTTTTTGTTTTGAATTCTTAGACAGCAAGTATCCAGTTTTTAAAAATAAAGATTTAGGTTTTCAAGATGAAGAAATTTAGAACATTAAATTCAATGTTAAAAAAAAAAAAAATTAAACTGCAGAATTCAGATCCTATAGGAAGAAGGTCAGAGGTCATCCACAGGGAAGAGTAGATCATCTCTGAAAAGTTGACAAACCATTTTGCCATTCACACAGAGGAACGTGATTCTTAAACATTTATGGTTTAATATTTATAGATTACCGTTTCCAGAATGTGAAATCTTTATTTAATCACTCACTGGTGTTTGTTTTAAAGTATATTTTGTGTAATCATTTCACTGTGTCTGTAAACTGTGTTTTTAGCTGAAGACTTGATCATGAACAGTGTTGTAACTACAGTAAAAACTGAATATTTACCATCTAAGAATTTGGAACAGAAATTGTTGTATTGTTGAATTGCACTTGTCAGTAATTCAAATTTTCATAATTTAAATTCAATTAGTTTTGTGATATTTTAAGCTCCACAGAATTCTATATCGCAATGGCCACTAACTCATTACGGACTTTGTAAAGGCTTTGGGTTTGTGTAGGTGTTTATATCTATAGCCTATATGTAAAAACCTTTCCATATTAGTATCACTCACACATCCATACTAAAGACGTGCTATATACACTTTAAACCAATTTATTTAACAAAATATTCAAACATTTGTGCATATTTTGTACATATGAAAGCTTCCAGTTTAATGGTTTGTGTCATATCTCTGTCTTGGTGTATTTAGTGACATTGGCAGTAGTTTATTGACATTAATAGATACAAGATAAGCTGTTTAGTTTTAACCCAAACTCAACACCTTACAAAATAAAGTTGATCAAATTACTGTATGAACATAATGTACACTTTCAACTATTGATCCAAACAGAATCAGACCACACACACACACACACACACTACACACAGGGATTTACATTTAATTTTTTTCCTGTACAGTATGTTATCTTTCGTCATTTCTGATACCATTTTATTCTCAACAATCACAGGCTCATTAATAAGATGTACAGTGCCTTGAAAAAGTATTCATACTCCTCGGGTTTTGTCACCTTACAATCACAAACTTAAAAGGTTTTTTTGAGATTTTATGTAATAGACCAACACAAAGTAGTACATACCTGTGAAGTGGAACGAAAATGAAATACGTTTTTTTTAAATTGTAAACAAATATCTAAAAAGTGTGGCGTGCATTTGTATTCAACCCCCCTGTACTCTAATACCCCTAAAAAAAAATCCAGTGCAATAAATTGCCTTCAGAAGTCAGCTAATTAGTTAATAGAGTCCACCTGTGTGTAATTTAGTCTCAGTATAAAAACCATCTGTTCTGTGAAGGTCTTAGTGGTTTGTTAGAGAACACAAGTGAACAAACAGCACCAGGAAGACCAAAGAAGACCTTACCAGACATGACAGGGATATGTTGTGGAGAAGTTTAAAGCAGGGTTGGGTTAGAAAAAATATCCCAAGCTTTGAATATCTAAAGGAGCACTGTTCAATCCATCATCCAAAAATAGAAAAAGTTTGCCACAACTGCAAACCTACCATGACATGGCCGTCCACCTAAACTGACCGACCAAGCAAGGAGAGCACTGGTCAAAGAAGCAGCCAAGAGGCCCATGGTCCCTGGAGAAACTGCAGAAATCCACAGCTCAGGTGGGAGAATCTGTCTAAAGGTCAACTATAAGTCGTGTACTCCACAAATCTGGCCTTGATGGAAGAGTTGCAAGAAGGAAGCTATTGTTGAAAGAAAGACATAAGAAGTCCCGTTTGCAGTTTGCCACAAGTCATGTAGGTGACACAGCAAACCTGTGGAAGAGGGTGCTCTGGTCAGATGGGACCAAAGTTGAACTTTTTGGCCTAAATGCAAAGCGCTGTGTTGCGGAAAAGTAACACTGGTCATCACCCTGATCACACCATCCCCACTGTGAAACATGGTGGTGGCAGCATCACGCTGTGGGGGTACTTTTCTTCAGCAGGGAAGCTGGTCAGAGTTGATCGGTAGATGGAAGGAGCTTAATACAGGGCAATCCTGAAAGAAAACCTGTTGGAGGCTGCAAAAGACTTGAGACCCGAAGGGAGATTCACCTTCCAGCAATACTATGACCCAAAACATACAGCCAGCGCTATAATGGAATGGTTTGGATCAAAGAATATTGTGTTAGAATAGCCCAGTGAAAGTCCAGACCTAAATCTGGGGTATAAATACTTTTTCAAGGCACTGTAAGTCACAGGTTGACATGATTTGTAAGTCTGATTTGCTTTTAAGTAAAAGAGATTTCAATTTAACCAATACAATGTTTCCATACAGAAAATAATTCTAATGTTTACAAACTATTAAATAGGGAAACCGTGACTGTTACACAAAGGCAGGTGGCAGAAAATAGAATTGAAATTATGAAAAATACTGAATTGAGAAAAATATTTAGTACTTTGCATCAGCAAAAAAAAAAAAAAAAAAAAAAAAATCACCTCACACCTGCATATGCACAGTGAAAGAGCAGTTTTAAAAATAGATAAGGCAGTTACAGCTTTTTACTGCTTTGTCTTTTGAGCTGCCATTATTTTTACCAGGTGTTTTAGCAGCAAAAGCAGAGAAGTGGAGAAATTCAGGAGCTTGTAAAAGATCGCTGGCTCCCGGTTTGCTACAACACAGGGCACAGTTTTACTTGGTCAGCTTTACTTCCACATAGGGCTGAGTAATATGGGAAAAAAATCAATGTTGATCATTTTTACCATATTGGTAATGATAACGATATATATTTTATTGGCAGCTTTAAAAGAATACCCCAACAATGAACGAAGCCACTAAAATTACAGTGTTGATTAATTCGATTTTAAATTATAGTTTATTAACAAAAACAAATTAAACACCTGGTCTTAAAAATTAAAACAACTCGCTATAAAATAAACACAACACAATATTATCGCCTGTGCAGTTTAATTGTTGTAATGAATCGCTACCTTTACTTTAAAAAGTAGCATCTAAACACCATGTCTGAAAGGGCATGACACACGAGTACAATGTAGATTGCATTTGTTATACCTGGTGTTTATTGCATCTTAAAATGGTTTGCATCATTAAATCACAAGTATCTGAACTTTTCTGTATGATACAAAGATTTCACTCATGGAACGCAGGATCCTATCGGGAACAGGGTGAATGGGTTTTAATATATATATCGAGTAAAACTGTCCAGATCTATTTCCCTGCATGTGAAGACTAATGATCTACTCCTTAGCTGGCCTACGGGGGTTCTGTGTGGACTCAATTGCTCAAGGTGCATTAGTTAATTTCAAGTACGGAATCGACTAAACTGTTAGTTTTCAGAGCGTTTTAGGATAGCAGCTTATTTTTACATACACAGTGAGTTGTGTGAGTTGTTTTCACAGACATGTGAACAACAGGCATCAGTGTCCCGTAAAAACTTTATTAGATATTGTGTGGATGAAACCTTGAGACGAGACATCCTTGTCTGGGTAATACTGGATAGAGTGTGATTATACATAAATAAGAAATAATCTTGTATAAAACGTTTACATTTAACTGGGTAACCAGTTAAAACTGGGTAACCAGTTAAATGATTCGAGTTTTAACATGAAGTCTAGTCTGTTAAAGTTATCAACCGTTTACGGATGAAGACTGCAGTCCAAAGCCATCCTAATACTTAATAATACTATCCAAGCCCACATACCGTAGCTCTAGGCCAGGGGCCACCAAACTTAGTCCTGAAAGTCCAGGTGTCCTGCAGGGTTTAGCTGTAACATGCCTCAAGTTTCAAGTATAGCTAGCAAGACCCTGAGTAGCCAGTTTAGGTGTGTTTGATAAGGGTTGGAGCGAAACGCTGGAGCTCCTCCAGGAACGAGTTTGGTGATCCCAGATCAAGGCTGTCCATGCAGCGTCAGTGCAGGTTGGCAAATGTTATGCATTAGGTCATTCGCATGTCATTGACTGTCTGTTCTCTTATAAAGAAATATAACGCCACAAAGGTAGAAGAACAAAGTAGGAAGTAGAAAAGAAGGCTAGACCGCTGTGAGGCTGGAAAACACTGCTCAACTATGAATAACATGCCAATGTGAACATGACCAAAGTGTTAGCAAAGATAAAGCCAGCTGAAATTTTATAGAATAACATTTAAAAATACAAATGAGTGGAAGAACGACTGAGTAGCACAGACATTACAGTCTAATACTTCTGCATGTACCATGTGATACATGTCATTAGCAAACCTAACGATGAGATGCCTGCGATGTGGTTCAATTCATTCTATCAGAATTCAGTAATTTCTTGTCTTTCATGCATTAAAGCAGTACCGTGAGGCACATTGCTGCCATAAGTAAATAAAACTACAACAAACTGCACAACCAGGTCACAAAGTTGTTGGCTGACAATAAAGACTTTAATTTAAATTTTTATGCTGTCAATTTGGTCAATAACACTAAGGATGCTTATCTCTCAACTGCAGTACCAACACACACTTTTGGCCAATATCAATCATTCTGCTTGATTGAGGGTGCATATGGTAATATGTCAAAGACAAACCGTATGAGCATTAACTTAATCAACACAACTTCCACAAGCTACTTTTATAATAATAGAACTAATGAAGACTAACAGGAAAAGCCGCCAGGCCACTTTTTATCTAAATTTGTCGTCATGTGAGTATGACCGAGCTACTGTCCTTGAGGAAAAAAAAAAATTAGAAATTAGCAACACGATGCCCCTGTGTCTGTATGATTGTAGAAGAACGGGTTATTATTTTTTGTTATAAGGCCATTAGCGATGCAAAACAGTGATTTCTATCACATTTTGCTACAAATCTTGAAAAGGGGAATTAGAACAGTCTGTGTTTGTATTCTCCTGAAGACGTCCTTTAGCTGATAGCATTCAGGGCCAAATGAGTTTTGCCTTCAGCAGCATAATAATGCTGAAACCATTTTTCCATGTAAATTGATAAAATAGTGTTTTGATTGAATCTAATAGAAAACATTGCTTTATAAGCTTAATGTGTCTTGCATCAGCTAAGTACAACACTGAACTCCACCCAGCAGATTTTTTTTTTCCCCGACACACAAATCAAAGGCCTGCCCTGCTGAGATGCTGCGGGATATCTAGCCCTCACACACACACACACACACACACACCCCAGACACACCTTCAAAGTGCACAGTCATAGCAAACCCACTTAATTCACACTCACACACACAAAAAGAGAAGAGAGAAAGAGAGAGAGGAGAGAGAGGAAAGAACACAAACATGCTGAAGACAATCATGCCTTCAAACACAAACACCCCCCTCTCCCTTATTAATCACACATATAGGCACACACAAACGCATATAAATCCACACACACATTAGATGCTTTATGAGCTACATTAAGGTTAGGGTTGAGTGAGTACCTTAGAATCAACAGGCTGTTTAATGGTAAACACACACCCGCTCCAGAAAAAAACTGACGCTTTTACTTACCACACCGATCATCGCACAGACAATCTGGCTTGGATGCAGAAGGTCTGTCATTTCTTATCCACAGAAAAACACCCACGCGATTAAGAAAGAAGCAAAAGCTTTGCCCTTCTTTTTCCTGGTCACGAGTGGCGGCGGCAGCTCAGGAGGGGGAGGTGAAGGATAAACCGCACAAAAAGAAATAACGGGGGGAAAAACGTGGCGGCAGTCACGCTGGGCACGCCTTCCGAATAACAGAGCGAGAAAAGGAGAGAATGGTGAAATGTGTTTACAGATGGGAGCTGATCCTAGCACGACAGACTGAAAGAGAGAGAGAGAGAGAGAGAGAGAGAGAGAGGTGGGGGTATGAAAGGCACTCAGGCTGCTCTAATTGGATTTAGAGGGTCAGGTGAATTCAGAAGGAATGAAGTAAAGCCTGGAGTATGTGTTGGGTGTGTTTTGAGTGTGTGGGTGTGGGAGAGAGAGAGATAATTGTGGGAGACAAAGAAATATTTGTGGGTCAAGTGATTGACTCAGACATCCGCATGTTCATCGTGAAATATATATAAAGTAAAGAAAACCTTCACATCGCTACTCGAAAACTCGCCAGTTCAGAGGAATAGTTTCCACAGAGATGAGGATTTACATGTACATGCAAGGCAACATACCATTTACTTTGTGTAAGTGTTCTATATACTATAATCTAAAGGACAGGGGACTTGTGCTCGATTCAGTAATTGTGTGATTTGGTTAAGGAGCACAGCAGACAGTGACCGCTATAATGGTGGAATTATCAGAGGATTCAAGCATAAGGTGACAACATGGCTCTCTCTTTAAACAACTCTCAGTCCACATGCGCATACGTGCACACCCACACACACACACCCACAATCAAGCCCCTGAGAGGTGTAGTATACAGCATGGCATTTACCACAGGACCAGAACAAATAACCTACCAAACAGTAACACGTCCCCAATGGGGCACAACATAAATACAATAAAATTAGAATTACAATCATCATCTTTAGTAATCACTTTATCGTGACTGGGACTAGAATAAAGGGAAGCAGGGGAATTAAGGCACAGCAGGAGAGTTGCAAGTTTTAAGTTTTCTCTCTTTTCAATTGTCGCTCCAGATAAACTAATTTAGTTTTAGAATTTATTTAAACAGAGTTAAAGTCACAGCAAAAGTATGTCACAGTTAACACTTCTTCTTGCGTTCTTTCTTGCGTTTAACCTAGAGACAGGTTAATTACACTCTCATGTTCACCATCACAATTCAGTCCATCTCTGTGTCAAATGTGTTGTTGAACTTTACACTGGCAAGGTCAACATCACGACATATTAAAGGGCTGAAATAGTTGTTTTTAATAGCATTTCTTTCTTTCTCTTAGTTATTTTGGGTTTTTTCTGAAGTAAACCCAATTTGGAAAAAAGTTGTGTAACATGAAACTGTGGTAAGATAAACAAAAAAAATTTTTACAGAGCAGGTCACGTGACCAGACAAGCCAATAAATTGGCACAACTCCAAGCAGGCCACTGTATGATTATGGACCAGAACAACCAGGCTAAGGTCAGCTGACAGAAGGAGGTCATAATCCAAGTCCAAGTCAACTCTAATGCAGTAAGAGTCTGAGTCATGAAACTGAACCGGACACACGCATGTATTAGGAGGTTGAATTTACCAAAATATTAAATGTAGATATATAATACATATTTATTTATATTTTACTAATAACTTTAACACAGTTTTACTTTACGAAACACTGTTGAGATGCAACAGCAAAAAAAGCATACATTCATAGTCCCACTTTGCCTTGTGTTAAAATTACAGGCTGATGGAGGTGTTTTAATGTTGTGTGATTTCTTGTTAAATATACGCCATGAAAACCTGATGCTGTTTTAGGAGCACAGTGATGCTCTGCACAGAATAAATATGGCCCATTAGCAAGACCCTTAAGCCAACTGATACAAAAAGAATTAGGATAAATGTAATTCGCACTTGATAAGGACATCTGCCAAATTCCAGAAATGTATGTTTCTTATAAAGGGTATAGAAAGCTTGTAAAACTTAGTGGTGCTAAAAATTAATAATAATAATAAATAATAATATTCAATTCATTGTCATTGTGCAAGGTACGTGTACAGAGCCATTGAAATGCATTTTTCGCATATCCCATCTTAGTAAGTTGGGGTCAGAGCACAGGGTCAGCTATGATACAGCGCCCCTGGAGCAGGAGGGCTCAAGGACCCAACAGTGGTTGACTTGCCCGGAGGTGGGGCTCGAGCCCAGGTGTTTCTGGTCTTCAGATTAACAACTCAGCACCTCAACCATTTGAGCCACCCTGCCCCTTTTAAATTAAAAATGAACCCTATGATGTAGGCTAGGCACACAGAGAAACAGTCAATTATGCATAAATGATAAATGTAGTAATACATGTTTATAATGTTAACATTCCTTCATGCATTAAACACATACCCAACATTAACAAGATTAACAAATACTATATGATAATCATTTACCTATTTAGTATCAATACCAAGGTATTAGAATATGCTATCATACCAAGCCAAAATTATGGCATCAAGTCATCCTTTACTAGCAATAGTGTATAGAGATTCTTTGGTAGTATGTTAGAAAGCCATTTAAAACAGTTACTTAAAGGAACAATACCTGACCACTGTACAAGGATGCTGTTAAAATATTTTGAGGCCAGAGTTTAGTATCATTGGTGACTGTAGGTTTGGGGCCTAAAAAGCTGCTTCCCTGGTCTTAAAAAGGGTGGTCTGGATGATCAACCCATCCCTGGTATGGTAGCACCAGGTGTGGAGACCACCTGCATGCCGAGGAATGTGAGTAAATTTGTGGTTCTATTTGTTTGTTATGGTTTTTACTATTCTATATATTGTGTGTACACCAAGTGTAAAGAGACACAAAGACACTCTTAAAAGAGCAGTGGAAAATTGTGATATTTATTAAAACATTACCTGTTTTAGGGACTGGTGCATCTACTAAAGTGTTATGTGGGATTTAGACAGATTTACATGGTCTTCCACTAAATCCACTGCGTGAGGTTGGGTGAGGTTAGAGAAACCCATACACACACACACACACACACACACACAATATAAACCCCTTAACATAGACAATCTCTACTGTCCAGAGCACCAATTTAGAATTTGAAAACACAAATCAGCATAATGCAGTACAAGTGAAATATTTTCCTTTCCTTTAAAACGGTCGTTTATCAAGCCCAAGTCAATGACAGGCACTAGAACAAAAACTTGACACAGAACCAGAACATTGCACCAAAGTGTTAACTGGTATAAATGCAGTGTAAGATAGTTACAGGAAGGGCTCCTGATATGCAAAGGGGAAAAAAAACATGACATTTTTAGAAGCCACTATTTTGCTTATACCAGATCAGCTCTTCCGGATGCACCTGAGACAGAGTGGGCAAAAGTACAAAGGGCTTCCCTGTGTTTAAGTTTAGTGAGGAGAAACTCCCATATTAAGTACGCCTCTGCTGTGGAACATACCCAACCCGTGAGTTCCAGACTAACTGTGTGTGTGATTGCATGCAGAGCCACATCAAGGAGCAGGTGTATCCTGTTTTATAAGCAGTTACGTATGCTCCACATCTGTTTAAAAGCCTAAAACATGTGTAAAATGTAACACTAAAATGTCACATGAATCTCTGCGTTTTTTCAAAATGCTTACCAACATTTTACCAAAAGAGGGCAGCGAACAATGCTCAGGGTCACACAAAGAAAAAATATTTTGCATTTAAAATAACCAACAATGTAAATAAAAATTCTATTGTAAAATGTAGTATCGTTATAACATCAAGCTAATTTATCTCATGCCCGTCACCTGTTATTGACCTAAGTTTATTATTTATCAGTCTAATGGTACTTATTAATAAGAGAATTTTTTGGTGTCAGTAAAAAAAAAAAAAAAAGGGTTTCAGTGTTGCACTTAAACACAGGATACTGAATTTTTTAATCAATTTATCAAAAGCAGTCACTGTTTTCAGCACACTGCCTATGTAGCCACACACATTATTCTTCCTTCGCCTTCTCGCCCAGCTGGTGCCAGAAGCTTTGAGCTTATAAATATCTTTGCTAACTCAGGCAGCCCTGTGAGTCACAACAGCTGGAGATTTAAGATGCATGTATATGTAATTGTGAGAGCTCCAAAAATGATGAGACTGTGTGCCATTACCCTAATTAGGCAAGGCTTTTGCATAGGAGAGCTTTTTACAACTGCATCCAAACTTACCTACACATGACCCTGAATACATTTACATTGACAGCATTTGGCAGACGCTCTTATCTAGAGCGACTCACATTTAACTCCTATCGATACAACTGAGCAATTGGGGGTTAAGGACCTTGCTGAGGGACCCACAGTGGTGGTTGGTGGTGCTGGGAATCGAACCCTGGTCTTTCTGGTAACAGTCCAACACCTTAAGAATACAAGCATGAAGTAAAAAGTGAAAAAAGGGCATGCGACTGTGAGCAACGTTCATTTTAGAGTGACTCTCTAAGATTAATATTATTACTTCAAGCTGTGTTTAATGACGGTAGTTTTATTTAACAGCCCCCCTATTACCCACGATGCAGGGACCTCATCTGCTCATCAGTATACTGTGCTCAGACAGATATGGTTCTAAAGCATCAATTTACACAGCAAACCTCACCACACACGAACATCTTGTAAATCACTGGCCAAAGACTCTTGTTTATCTGAAATCGTGTTGTATTGCTGAACTTATTTAGCATGTTAAGCATTTCCCATGACTGACACTGAAGGTTACTAGAAAACAGAGTGTGAGGGGAGAAAAGCACTACAGTACACTTGACATAATTATCCTTTTAGTTTTTTTGTTTTAACATAATCATCGTGTTCGAGACTAAACCTTCTGATACACCACATCCAGCAATGTCACTCAAACACCACTATACTACACCCTGCAATGTCACTCAAACACCACTATACTACACCCTGCAATGTCACTCAAACACCACTATACTACACCCTGCAATGTCACTCAAACACCACTACACCACACCCTGCAATGTCACTCAAACACCACTACACCACACCCTGCAATGTCACTCAAACACCACTATACTACACCCTGCAATGTCACTCAAACACCACTATACTACACCACACTCTGCACAATGTCACACTCAAACAACCACTATACTACACCACACTCTGCAATGTCACTCAAACACCACTATACTACACCCCACACTCTGCAATGTCACTCAAACACCACTATACTACACCCTGCAATGTCACTCAAACACCACTATACTACACCCTGCAATGTCACTCAAACACCACTACACCACACCCTGCAATGTCACTCAAACACTACTATGTGACCCCCTGCAAGGTCACTCAAACATTACACCACATTCTCCAAGGTCACTCAAACACTACTATACTATACCCTGCAATGTTACTCAAACACTACTACACCACACCCTGCAAAGGTATTTAAACTTCACTATGCCCTGCAAAGTCACTCAAACACTACACCACCATGCCCTGCAAAGAGAATTCAAACACTACCACACCACAACCAGCAAGGGGATTTAAAAATTACTACTAGGGCTGTTTATTGGCACAATATACGTTACATATCACAGAGGTTGGGTCACAATACAATATACTACAGTATATCACAAAACAATATTTTTTCTGCCATGCTTTTTCTGAGACAATAGCCAGGTGTGTCAGCAACAACTACAGGAGCAGAAAAAGACGTTTGACACGCACGGAGGGTTTTAATTAAATATTAATGGAAATGTAAATTAGGAAAAAACGTAACTTAAATGTGTTGATGGTAGAGGTTAGAATATTGATACACTATCATAAAAAATACAACTGGTGGCTATATCAATATTTGTACATAGCCCTTACTACTACTATATTACATCTAGCCCAAAATAAAATACAGACTATACACCACATCCAGCAAAGTCAAAATCCATCAAAGCTTACTATATTCCATCCGGCAATTTGGGTTACTACAAAGGCTTCTTTCCCTATTTGGGATGTGTGCCTTCATTGACAAGTATCAGTATTAGCCGTGTTTGTGCTGCCCCCTGCTGGAAAAGCCTGACAAGCATCACAGAGTGTTTTAGTCCAGACCTGGCATTACATGTGGCCAGGCAAAATGAACAGCAATGCTCTACTGGTATTTTTTTATGTTGTACACAACAGTGTATATCTATACAATAACAAGCTGGTACAGAGCTAATAGACATAAAATGAATATAATTTATTCAAGGTGCTCAAGTAGCCGTAAGCGATGCACTGCTGTTCACATTACAACTAAGGAAATGATCACATACGTCCCTCTGTGAGTCACATCACAGAAACATCTGGCTTTCTTTACATATGAATATTGTGCTGTCTATTGGTGATCAGTTTCAACTAAGACAGCTGTGAATATCATGTCTAGATGATTTTTACAGTTTTTGAATCCTGGTTAACCTAATAAAACCAACCTAACAGATATGTATATGTATAATGAGCCAGAAATCTTATTGAATGATAGGAAATCAAATCAATTTATAACTTGAAGTGCCACAAAAACTATTTCTTCTCTAATTGGGTGGGATATCATGCATAGTCATTTGTTTCCCAAGATAATAGACAAAAAGGCAATAAGAGTCCAGGCTAAACATATGTAGTCCCCTAAGAAGGTATTAGAACAGCAAGGCCAGTTCTTCCTTTTGAAAATGAATTGACAGAGAATCGGAATTCCAGCTTTTATTTTTTGATTCAACCCTACCAATGATTTCTTTCTGTTTCAGAACATTTAAATATTGCTAAACTTGCTATTCTGTATGAATATTATCTGGAGTATTACGCTTTATTTAGCTTTATTTAGCTTTTACGATGGCTTGGCTTTTCCATCTTGGGTATGGGTAGTCATTAAACTGCATTCTTTACAATAAAACCCTTAAACAATAAGGAATGTTGAATAATGACTGTTTAAACAATAAATCTAACAGAGCATACCTGGGCAACAAAAAAATACCTGTTCAGTTTAATATTTGTGATTACTTAAAAAAATAGACTGATCCTGACCTCCCTGGGACCCTAAGCAAAAATATGCCAAGAGGTCCTCCTACCTGACCTGTGATCCATGTAAACCATTTACCACTGCCACCCAGTCACAGACAGATGTTGTTGCTGGAAAGCACCTCTTTCATGTTTTCCAAACTGCAGTTTATTAACACTGTTGTACTTTCACGTTTATCATGCGTAATAAATGTACTTCACGTTTGTCAAGCACAAAGTCTGAGAAACACAGTGATCCAGACAGACAGATCAGGAGATGTTCTGCACAGCCAACCAACTTGCTGGAATCAAAATTAGAAAGGAGATAACACTGATTTGAAGTTTACCTGTTGCACAGCACCTGGTGGCAACCATAAACAACTGTTAATGGTAAATAGGGTTAAAATTTGGAGCTTAAATGCAAATTTTAAACAGGTTGGCATATGATTGATAAAATGTGTATTGAAAAAATATTGTACTCATGAAAACAATAAAAGCCAAAAAAAAAAGCTATTTGCTATTTGAAGGGTTGGAGGCTGGAGCAAAAAAACGGGTTGGAGGCCTGGAGCAAAAAAAGGAGGAAATGCAAATCCTGAAGAAAAGACTCAATAAATGGAGTAATAATCATGCAATTATTGCACTGACTTTACAAACCAAATTTATTCTGTCCAGCAAAACTGTAAATGATTTCAAAGACAAATTTACTCAAGTGTCTTCTCTAGAAGACTCCACCTAAAATGATGTTTCGTTTGTTGCTTTCAGATAAAACATTAAATATGAAGATACGTAGTTACTGCTATCATTGCAGGGCTGCAGGACCCCACATGCTGAGAGCGAGGGGATCGTTTCACTGAAGACACACAAGTTACTTTATTTTAAACTGGGGAACAGCAATCACAGAATCATCGTCTGTTAACAAACACACAAATAATCACTCACCTGACAGTCGAAATCCTGAAAGTTTCGGCCATTCTGCATAGAAATAAAAAAAGGGGGTTATAGGAATCCATGAACCAGGTCTGATTCATTCATTCATTCTTTTCCTCTTATTTATATTCATAGTGACATCCATATTACAAATGAGTTTTTCTCTGCTTCCTGCAGTAACATTCAGTAAATCCGGTATCCAATGGTAACAAGTGGCTCTTCACAGTCTGCACAGTGTTTTTTTTTTTGCTAATGGAAAAAAGATAAGACTAAAATACTGCTGTTGGTAAATATTCTAATGTACAAGAAGAAAAGAAGTCATTTCTCAAATAAGATAAAAAAAAAAGATATATTACTCTATAAATAATTCAGGTTATCCTCTGGTAAATCTATGTTAAGACATTGTGAACATGAATATCTCCTCCCTTATATGTTCAGCCATTAAGCAACTAAGCACTGGAACCCAGAATGCCTGTCTGTGCAGGAAAAACTCCAGTTATCCACCACACCACTGCAGAGCCACTAGTATAAGCAAACGAGCCTTTTTTAAGTATGGTTTATTTTACAATAGTAGATTCTCCCTAAACAGCCATCCAAACAGTAAGACATTTATACACATAACATTCTTGTATTTTAATAACACTAGAGACGATCCTGTTTGTTCTACAACTTGGTTGTGTGTTCCTTTTTCCTTTAGATCGCCACTCTGGAGGAGCCAAAATAAAGAAACCCTGACATGTCTACTGAACTCCTAGCCGCTAAAGTAATCTGCTCAAATAGCTTTAGATTCACTAACAAGATATGCTAATCATAACCGTACCTGTGAGCAATTTCTGCAGCTGAGAAAGACTTTAAATATATAAAACACCAGACAAGCAGCCCAAGTAGGAAAGCCACTTATTCAGAGCGACGTACAATTATTTAATCTATCTGACTGAGCAGTTAGGGTTTAGGGTCTTGCTTTAGGGGCCTAGCAGTGGCAGCTTGGTGGTGCTGCGAATTAAACCCTCAATTTTGGGGGTTAGCAGTTTAACACCTTAAACCACTGAGCTTCCACTTCCCCTTAACTGTCTTACTATCCAAAAAGCACACTTACTAAAGGATAATATTCTAATGTGAGCTGGAATTGGAGCAGAGCTGCTAATGGATTTAACAATTTTAAATAAATTGTTAGTGGATAAATTAGCATCCCAGGGTGCCCCTAACCCTACAATGCCTTTTTATTTCTGTCACAATAAAAAGACAATTAATTGTGCAATATATATATATATATATATATATATCTATAGATATATATATATATATATATATATATATATATATATATATATATATATATTACACATCGTTTAATCTCATGGTTGCCGTACAGCCAAAAAAACAGTAGTATATTGTAGCATTGTTAATAAAGGGTCCAAACATGTTTCAGCTTGAAGATGTTCCTGTGCACAAAGTGAGAATGTCCTGAATGTCCTGCACAGCACCCTGACCTCAACCATTACACTAAACCTTTAGAACAAGAACGAACACTGACCACATGCCAGAAACACAATGGTGTGGTATCCTGGACACAGCCCTAATACAAATACACAGTACTGGGTCTACTTCATAAAGTTTAAAGAATCAATCATTATATTCATTATATTATTTCGGTATATTGGGTTTATTATATATTATAGTATAGTATAAGTATAATAAGTATATTCAATTCATTGTGCAAGGTACATGTACAGAGCCAATGAAATGCATTTTTCGCATATCCCATCTTAGTAAGTTGGGGTCAGAGCGCAGGGTCAGCTATGATACAGCGCCCCTGGAGCAGGAGGGGTTAAGGGTCCTGCTCAAGGACCCAACAGTGGTTGACTTGCCGGAGGTGGGGCTTGAACCCAGGTGTTTCTGGTCTTCAGATTAACAACTCAGCACCTTAACCCATTTGAGCCACCCTGCCCCTACATTATTTATACACATTATTTGGCACATGAGGATCCACGTGTTTGTGTGTGTGTGTGTGAGAGAGAGAGAGAGAGAGAGAGAGAGAGAGAGACTAGGTTGGACAACTCACTTTGTTCAGGAGAGGCTTAATCTCAGTCAGCTGCACATCCTGTAACTCATCCATCCTTGAGCAATGAATAGCTGACGATAATTCTGAAAAAGAGTGAAATAGATCGGTAAGAGAGAGAGAGAGAGAGAGAGAGAGAGAGAGAGAGAGAGAGAGAGAGCTAGAGAGAGCGAGAGAGAGAGAGAGAGAAGAGAGAAGAGAGGAAGAAAGGAAGAGAGAAAGAATTTGTCAATAAGACAACTGGAATAAAAATAAGGTGTTACTACTGTCAGGAAAGCAAAGTAATTTTTTAATGGTTAAACCGAGACCACTGCTGATATCAAAAAGCCTCTTCATGCTGACCTCCTAAATGTATGTTAAGGCTCATCATTATAAAGCCTCCATATTACCTATAGATTATTTGGCATCCTTCACATCATAATAATAAATCTACTAATACTAATAATTCTTTAAATTCTGTAAAGCTTTTAGAAAACCCCTAAATTCTTTACTGTTTCCTACAGATATATAGTCTGTTATCCCCTCAGTAAAATCAAATGCAATGAGTCACTGCACAGATTTTAGTCGATTTCCTTACACATTAACTATAGATAAATGAGTAATAAACCATGGCAATATAAACAAAACAAAGTAATAAGTAACAAGTTCTCTCATCGTCTCTCCTCTTTTTATCTTCCAGTCCGCATTGTTTTGTAATTAGCTACATGAACAGGGGTTTGGCAGTGAGTGAAGATCTACAGTGATTTGGATGATACTGAGTAGAATCATCACCAAGGAACATTTTAAGCTGGAGGAATAGAACAGGAAAAAACACACTTTAATCTAAAGAGATCTTAAAAATGCAACACTAAATAAGATCTTAAGGACAATTTTGTGTTCATGCTGTGCAGGAGATTTTATCCTCGCTGTCTGTGTATGTTTCTTAACTTTTCTTGACTGGAGTTTCCTCACTTTTAATTAGCCTGCTTTTAATTAGACCAGGCACATTTACTTTCGCATGAGTGCAATTCGGCGTCAACACTGAGACATGAAAAAAAAGGACAAACTTGCATATTAAACACAGAACTTTTATTACCATCATAAATATTAAAATGAAATTGGCCTTTTGTTGCTGTATAAACAATAGATAGTAATGAATGCTACATTTACCCGGGCTGCAAAAGGTGTTCCTTTCTTTTTTCTCTACCTAAAGAGGGCATTGTTTGGCTGACCCTTAAATATAGTGCGGAAATTAAAATACTGAATAATAATTTTGTCTTCGTTGATTGATTATCGCACCGATTTTACCTCCGTTTCTGTCAGTATGTCTACTTTGGGTTATTTTGCTGTGTATAGTAAATGCAGATACGGGTCAGTTTTATAAAAAGTTGCATAAGATTTGTCAAAAAGATCGGACCAAGCATCAAGCCCTGCAGTGTTAATGCAGCTGTACTGTATTGTGTTTCTATCCACAGCTTTCCACCATCTCAACTGATTCTCTTGCACTATATGCATTTGGAAATATGTGTATTGGTCAATGTGCGCTGTCCACTGATGTAGCGCTGTGCAGATGTGTGTAAGTGTACAGAGTTTTAGATTATCCTGGAGGAATGTTGGTTCCTCTCATTGTGTACTGTACCAACTGTATTTAAATGAGAAAAACAATTGAAGCTTCCTGACTTGACCATATAGAGAGACGTTTGAGAACATTTAATTCAGCTCCGTTCTTTTTCTTTTACATGCTGCCTATTAAGTGTTCATGCTCCATCTCAAATACATTTTAATGAGCTTAGCGAGTTCAAATTAAAAGCATTAACTTTCATTCATTCATTCATTTTTGGATTGCTCTTCAGCCCAATTTTTAGGTTAGAAAAGTGCTTTTGTAGAGAATCTTGACATCTGTACTACAAATGAACGGTGAGTAAAGGAAACTGCATTTTACACTAACCAGAAAAAATGATTTGTGAAAGACGAACAGTGTAAGATGATCTTAATGATCTTTTTTTTTTAAAGACAGACTCTGATACTTGTACTTTTTTGGGATGTGACTTTTATTATGACATTACTGAAAGATAAAGGTTTAGTTTCTGTATTATCATTAATACTATTAATATTATTATTTTAAGCAGCAACCTTCTGACCAGTATCCCAGAAAATTAACACCCACACCATTAACACCTGGTGTGTGATTTTGAACGGAACTGATGAAGCTTTTGTCTTCTTTCACTTTGACTATTAACTAAACACAGTCTGAGAAAATGAAACCGTGTCCTTTATTCACTTTGTGAGGAAATTTCAGTCAGCAAGACCCTTAAACGCTGTTCTCACGGGCATGTTTCATTAATAAATTGTCTCTGTTCCCATCATTATCTCTGCATTCTTAGCTGATTTCTATCCAACAGGTTTGCCTAGACTGCTGAAGCAGTCGGTACCCCAAGCATTAAGGAGTCTGAATGCGACGTCCTGGTCTGAATCTAAATGGTGCTTTAACGTATGCTAATGTGGGTTGAGATTTCAGGAATTGGCTCTTTCCTGAGAGACCGCTTTGCATTAATACAAAAGCCAGAATGGGGAAAGTGGAACACTGCTATTATAGCACATGTAGCAAGCTGCAAATCATGAATTCAGAAAAAAAACCCTTTAATCTTATGTACACTGTATATGTTTTTAATTCAAAGAAAATAAAGTGACATGCTGCGAGCTTTATCTATGTTTTTAGACATAGTCCCAGACTGAAACAAGTAAACTTTAATGCTAATGATGCCATGGGTGATTAGCTAGAGTAGTTTAGGAAACTTCTGAAAAGTCAGAAAAGAGCCAAGAATAAACTAAACTAACAGTGGGACATAACACTACAGTACTACAGTAACATACACAAACAAACAAAAACTATTTAGTAAATAGATTATTCAGCAATCAGA
>VCAZ01000078.1:545000-600000 GCA_005784505.1 Bagarius yarrelli
ACAAGAGATATTAATAGCTTAATGACTGTGTTAAAAGATTTATTGAAGTTACATGAGCTGGTAGAGTCCACAAAATAGGAAGGTTACACAAGGCAAAAAATCTATTCTAATCTATTAGCTGATATTCTAGGCTTGACAATACAAGGTGCTATAATTAGATCCTATTTCTAAACTGCAGAATTAACGGCTGCTTCCTCAGTTTTCTTTTTTAGTTTAGAAAAAAAGGTCAGGCCATTATTTCTTCTTAGTCCACAGTTCATATTTGATTTTGCTGCATTTTATGTTCCAGAAAGCCATTATACAGAGACGGACCACCAGCAGAGAGGAAAAACAACTCTAGCTTTGCATGTCCATGTAATATTCAACAGACTCCGCTGTCATCGGGATCACATTACTAGCACATGACCAACATCCCATTCTGCTGTTTGAATTGATTGTTTTAAAGTTTACAGCATGTTCTGATGCTGGCATGCGGTCGAGTGTGGTCATTTAATATAAATGTGTAAAGTCAAAGACCACCCTAACACACAGCTCCGTACTTCCTTAGGCAAATGGCCTTTTCTACAGTCTCTGCACTTGTAACTCTATCATCGACACAGAAATCTCTCGTGATGAACTGAGCGCCCAATGCGCGTGATTGACGGTACTCCCCATCTTTCCACAATAAACAATGTAGATAATCATAAAACTGTTCATAGACATAAATCTGGTTATACATTTTCTCAATGTAACATCTCACAGCTACAGGATGCCCTCTGATCCTTACAAGAACACATAATATTATTCATCATATCCGGCACTGGTAGTAAATCTTCACTGAGGCATTGTGTCTTTACATTTTAAGAATTAATCAAATAGTACTCGTAGTCCATCTTTTTAAGTGGTAGATGCCATGGGGAGGAACATACCACTTTTCCTCATTGGTTCCATCATCATTAACAATTTCTACACTTCTTCATGACATTCTACATTTATCACCACTGCTGAAAGCTCACACCCCTCAAACTTCACTTCAGCCTCCCGCCCTTAAGTACTGAATGCTGAACTCTGTTCATTACCCCCCCATCACCCCCACCTACTCCTGAAATTTACCTCACACTTCTTCTATAAAATAGGTCACTTTTCCTCTGCACAGACAGACCTGTCTACAAACCCTACTGAAAAATAGCTCCATGTACAACCCCCTTAAAACTGACACTGTCTGCACTTTACACTCTCTGCACTACTTATGCAGTTATACTGCTGCTATCTGGCGTGCTACCTGGTGTGATTCTACAAATGCCTCACATTATCAAAATCTATACATATATATTAAGGGCCTTGCTCAGGGGCCCACAGTGGTAGCTTGGTGGAGCTTCAGGTTGGCAGTCCAACACCTTAGCCATGAGCCACCACTTCCCCTATTGCGCACACTTTATATTTCGTTTATAATGTAAACACTTGAGAGAAGAGAAATGGTATTTTAATGTCTCTGGATGTTTGGATGATATGGTGGCATTGACAATAAAAAACCTGCTGTCAGGCGCAGATTAAATGAAAGAGATGTCCTGGAGCGTTGTTCCGTCTTTGAGTTGGTCTGAACATGCTATCCTCTCAAGAGACCGTCTTGTTATCTTCTGGGACATACTTAAAATCTGACTCGAGCCAGCACACAGACACACACACACACAGACACACACAGACACACACAGACAGACACACACACACAGACAGACACACACACACAGACAGACACACACAGACACACACAGACACACACAGACACACAGACACACAGACACTGTATCCACAGGTGTCAAAGCTGGTATCTCCTTTAAAGCTTTTCTGGGACAGCGACTGAATCCTATTGATGCACTGATACTTTGTGCAGTCCACAAAACTCCATCCTCAGTCTGTTAGAATGACATCTGGTTCCTCATCCTTACCTAGTATGACTTTGGGGAAGCTACCACATTGGGGTCATTGTAGCCGATTAACAAACCTATTTCACAACTGAGTAAAGGTAGCATTTACTTTTAAATGACTTCAGTTCGTTGCTTTTTCTTGTGTTGGTGTGTGGATAAAGGAGGAAAACTGATACGTGCTGAGGAATTGTCCTCTCTCACATAAAGATCAGACACTCGTTTACATTTAACAGTCAGAGTGTCACCTATCATGGTGGTTAGTTTATGTTTCACTAATTAATTGCATTACTAATTAATTAATCAATGAAAGAAGTGTCAGTCTGTGTCTAACAAAGCACACAAGCTGTTCATTGGGTGGATTTTGAACTGATGACACGGATCCAGAATAAGGATGAAATGAATATTAACTGGAATATTAATTGACATGGCATTAGCAGTTTCACTTTCTCTGCCATAAAGATGTTCCAGCTGTTCTTTAAGCACTTATGATTTAAGTTGCTTACACACACTGTGTGGCTGCATAATTCCTGCTACCTGTTTTTCACCTGTTAATCTCCTATTGCCTGTTTTTCGTCTGGTTCCTCTCAAGGTTTCTTCCTATTCCGTCTCAGGGAGTTTTGCTTGCCACTGTCGCCCTCGGCTTGCTCATCAGGGACAAACTGATTTCTGGTTCATTTGCATTTGCATATAATCTCTTTGATTGTGAACAGCTGCTTTGTAAAAAATGACCATTGTAAAAAGCACTATACAAATAAAATTTAATTGACTTTTCAAGTACATGCAGAACAGACAAAAGTTTCGGAGACCGCGTGTAAACGACTTATGAGGTCGTATTGTTTTTTTTTTATTTTTTTATTTTTTTTAGAGTTTTGGGTTCAGTGTGCAATGTCATTAACTTTTAATTAAGTCTGTTATAATCCATTTTCATTATCATTTTTCTTGCCTACAAAGTACGTAGGCAAGCGTTCTTCTTTTATTATATTACTAGTGGTTGGCGCTGGGATACCAGCATGGTACATTACCGCCATCAACTGTTACGGGTGTGGAGCACGTCACACTTGAATTAAGTTGAAAATTAAAATATATATAAAAGGTAAATTTGTGTATAAAGCTGGGTATCATACTGTCATTAGGTATCGTACTGTATCGTAAGGTTATTACTTAATAATACCCCCCCCAAGACTCCGTAACCTAATTATATATTACTTTTTGCCGTCGCACGGTGGTACTGTTTCGCATCAGAGAGCTTTTTTACTGCTAAACATGACATTAATTACAGTTACAGTATGTTGAATAAAATGATGAATGAATGTCTTTTCACTATGACAATAGCTATGTCTTTTCACTATGACAATAGCTATGTATATTTCTACACATAGAATATATGCTATGTATTTTAACAAAGACAGAATAGAGCCCATGAATGTATGCGGCAACAAATCAATAATTACTTAACGACGCTGAATAACCTTCACAAGGTTAACTAGTCCTGAAAGCTGAGCAGACTATGAATGTTGAGCTCCTTAAGTAGTTCAATGATGCAGTGAATTTTCACGAATGACGAATGAGCATTGAGCTAAAACAGCTGCAAGGGCACAAAGGACAAATAAGACATCACAAGCTGAGCAAATATTTCCTTATTCTATAATTTCTCATTAATTATCAGACCTATAGATTATTTTAAATAAAAAGCCCGAGAGTAAATTCTGGACAGTTTCAAGCATATTATCTGATTCTTCTCAAGTCAATGAGACATATTTATTCTCCTTCAGGGCAATGATAAACAAGTCACTTAATCTTTCTCTTCTCTATTGTTACTCTAATCCAAACTTTAAAACAGAGGGCCAATAGAAACTGACAACCTCCAAAGCGTCAAAAAAAGCAGTTGTTTTGACAGCTTCACAGCTAGAATGGGGCAACCGTAAACAACCGTAAACTGTTTTTCCTGTTTGTAAATTCCGGCACAATCTTTATGCTGAAGTGGGTGTATGAGGGTATTTCGTAGAACTTATTATTAACATATTTTTAATCTTTTTGTTTTCCATAGATGTGGTTATTGCTTTAGCCTGTAAAACTAAAATACATACATTCAATCTTTTCTGCTCCTCCGCTAGCTAATGTTAACTGATTAACATGCCCTGGTCACGTGAACACGTCTGCTCTGTGTAGGTATGGAATTAATTTAAGAACAATATCCAGCAGTAAAATTGTCTTTTATTCTGCAATCTTTAAAATAAAAAAATTAAATCCACAGGTTGAAAATTTGCAATTTCTAAATTTGTAAATTACATAAAATGCAATTTGAAGTATTTCTTGTTCATTTTGCCTTTATAAAACTAACAGGACAGAGATGAGAAGAAATGGGGAAGATAAAGAAAGGTGGAACCGGAAAGAACCCGGACATAAGTTGAACCCGTGTTGCAGAAGCGCAACAGCACATGCGGGTACCGGTCCTTTTAACCCACTACACCACGGCACCGGCTACATTTTTATTTACAATAATAGAAAAAAAATTACAATCTGACTGCTGATATTGCGATTTAACTTTACACAGAACTTTACATTTCCAGACCAACACACAGCAACCAACAGCTTGAAAACTAGCAAAAGAACAGAAACATTAAGCATTAAGTTTATTAACTGCTCATTAAGCATAGAAATAGAAACACTGAAGCACCGAAGCAAACGGCTGCAGGTAAAACTGCAGCACTGTCAGCAAACTGGGTGCTTTGCATTCTATCTGCAATACTCTTGTTCACTGTTTGTTTATATTTTGGTTCTAATTCACACAACAAACAAACCAGTAGCGCATTTAAATCTCCCTGAGGCTTAATGACTACACTAAACAGAAATAAATAAGGGAATAAATAAATGCAAGGATAAACAAATGGATGAATGAATAAATGTTTTAAATGCAATAAGTGTATGAGGGATTGTCCATGATCTCTCTGGTGTTCTGTTTGGTTGTTAGACCAGGTCTGATAACACCAGCACTAAAAACAGCTGGGGCATCATCAAATCGTGAAAATTGATTTTCCATGATAAATCATTTAAATCTTGCTCTATGCACCCCGGTGACGTCTGTCCATTACCCCTGCAGTAACCTGCAGCCTATAATACTTGATGATGACATAATTCAGTCACTCAGCTCCACTAAAGAAGAGTGTGATGTCAACGACTCACTCCCACCCCGCTTCCTGGTCAGACACCAGATATAGAAGCTGCTAGGGCAGTAATGAAATATGTCAAGGGGCAAACAGCCAATAGGTTATGGGCTGTAGGGAAACACAAAGCAGCTGTTGCCCGGGGAGGCTGTTGGTATAGTGAGAAGACGATGACGTCAGATGAAACCAAGAGAGTAACAACAGGCCATGGGAGATTTCACTTCATGAACCAGTGTTTAAAACTCACTGCACAGTATAAGCTCAAGATCCAATTATCACAAGACGTTTTAGCATGATTTACAAGCCGAGGGGCAAAATGTGAAGGCTGCTGTTCATAAATCAGAACCTGTAATAACCTGTAAGGGGAACGTGAATGCTTCTGCTTAGTTAGCGTAATTAAGGGGACACAGAGCAATAAATCACGTAAGCTTGGCTTGGGCCAGTGCCAGTCTCAAATCCAGATTAATACAGGACGTGTCAGAGCAGGAAGAATATCAGGTGTAAAATCTGAGCTGTACTAAACATGTGGTGATCCCAAAATGCCTTCAACTAGAAAAACACAAAAGACAACGGCATGACAGTGGGGAATCAAAGACTAGGTAAAAAAAAAGGTCGAATGATTATGATATCTTAGTCTAAGTACCAATATATAACCGAAATCTGACAATAACACATTCATTACTCAATTCGAGTTATTTTCGAGCTATTATATAAACAGTTATTGTCTGAAAAGGTCTTTAACATCCATACTGAGCTAAGAGCATTAAATTATAACCGTCAATGTTGGAATATGCCCTGGGTTGTGTGTAAGTGAACATCTGGCAAGGTCTGGAAACGCAGAGCAGGTTATTTTTAAACATTCACATCATGTACAACTGGGGGAAAAAAAGAAACTGGTAAGCAATAAATAAGCAGTCTGCCGCTGCTCGTCCAATAGGTAACGAAAACGAGAACATGCACACAGCAGAACTATAATCTGGCTGTCCTGGACTAGTGATCCGTCCACCACTGATCTGCAGGGTTTTGCTTGACAAATGTTTCCTGTGAGTCAGACTTATGTGTAGTGAATCAAAGCATATTTAATAAAAATGACATTTATACCTTTAGACTAACTAAAACCAGAAAGATCTTTCAGGTTCTTCTAATGTAGCTCTATTTTTCTGAGCTCTAGAGCACATGACAAAGAGTCAAAAACAGAAGTGTTCTATGCTCTCATGAGTAGGTTGAGATGCTGAATGCAAATTCCCAACTGACCAAACATGGTGGGTGGATGAAGCTTATGAAAACACACTATCATATCAATCACGTCAAAAAATGCGTTGACATGTTTGTACACCAGACATTATTCTATCTATTAATAACAACAACAACAGCAGCTTCTGTTTTACTGCTATATGGCTCAATACACAAACTAACTAAAAAAATAGCATTGTGTGTGTAATATGTATAAAAGGTTCGGGACAAGAGAAGGCAGCCTCAAAAACATGACTATTTTCTATTAAAGTTAGAAACATAATCTATAAAGATAATGTATAAAAGAGCTAAACAAATAAATGAAGGGATGATGGCTGGAATTCTTGCTCCTTTATTACCTTTTGATTTATTATAGATTTTTTTTTATTCTATTTCTCAGAATAAGAACAGAGCACGGTCAACAAAATTCCAGCTCATCATATCATTAAATATCTTTATGTGATTTAGGGACGTGAAGCTACACTAATTCATTCATCTTTGTCCGGAATCACAGTTGACTTTAGTGTTACTAAAGTGTTTGCTGTTCTGTGCTGGTACCCTGTGCTGTAAAGAATCCAGTTTTGCTGCAGCTGTGAAGGGATCTTTACCTGTTATTTAGGGGTTAGCAGCAATGTACGAATCATAGACAAGGGGACGAGTGTGTGTGTGTGTGTGGGGGGGGGGGAATTTGCTCTTACAAATAATTTATTCCTCAGAAACTTTGTGTCCCCAAAACTAAAGGAGACATTAAAAACAGCTTTCGAATCATTTATGTAGAATTACACTTACAGACAAAGACACGCTAAGAAAATAGAGGTTTAGAAAATAGAGGTTAAAATTGTATAATTATTTTAAACTGCAGTTGCTGGGTGTGTTATTGATCTAACAGTGTGCATCGATTTTAGGATTAGTTACCTTAATTTTAGGGATAAACCAATATCCTTTTGTAAAGCCCGAGGGATGCATTTCCTGGCACTCACTGATACAGATACCTGTGGGATTTGCTTCAGAGTCGGTTGCCGAGCACTAACATTACAACTAGTTGCAAATTTGTCCTAAACTTTTTATTAGATTACTCACTTCGTAATTACTAACTCGTTTTCAAATATTTTTACTCAGCTAAGTCGGACATTTTGTTGCTGCTGCTGGAGGCTTTCTGCACTGAAAGTTCTGTCAATGACGTCTTTGGTATCGGACTGTTTTTATCAGTACATGAGCTCAGTATCGGGTCTGTATCCATATCAGGTGCATCCCTACTTTGTTTGTTTCTAAGAGTGGAAATGTGTGTATATAATAATCTGCCAGCGCATCATGAACAATTTGATGCAATAAGACACATTTCTAAAACAGCAAAAAAGAAGCTGCGTCTGAATATGTGCCTCAGCTATTTCTTTCAAATAAATATAAACAGTTACACATGGACAATTATTAAATGAGCAGCCAGTATCCAATAAACAGTAGCAATCTGAGCTTTCTCTGGGGAAGCGTCTAAAGCACAGGGCTTTTATTTCAGCTTCTGCTGTTCACCAAGTGTGTGTCGACATCACACAGCTCCCGACTGCTGTGATTTAATAAGAGTACACTCGTATATCTGCAGCTAGATCCTCAGTGTGTGTGTGTGTGTTTTGCAGACATGTATGTGCTATTCTCTGAGGTGCTGCGCTACACAAGAGCTTCAGGATTTAGGGATTTTTTAGCTCGTGCTTGATGTTGACTACAATCACTGCTTTAATTCATTTAAAATGTTTGTCACACCTCACTTCGTTTAGGCTGCATTTACGCTGCACATATCAAGTGACCCAATTCCGATTTTCCCTCCAATGTGGCAGCGATGAGATATGACCGACGGAAAAGCACATGGATTCTGATTGTTTCCGATCGGATTCAGGCCTCTTTTATATGTGGAAATAAATCAGATACATGCATTAGCGTCTGCCATGTAAGCAAACAGGTCGGATTCTCACCGACTGTTAAGCTGAGTCGAACGTCACTGAATGAGCGACGATGGCGCATGACGTCACCTCAAGTGTGTATTTTAATATTTATTTTTGTTTACTTTTCTTGTAATAATAATAATAATAACTAAGCAAACAATTCTACATTTAAATATAATGCAAAAGCAAAGTACTGAATAATCATTTCGTCCATTGCGCTTTTTCGTGATCGCTCCGTTTTTACTTCCGTTTCCGGTCGGTAGGTCTATTTTATAGTGTACATGCAGATATCGGGCACGGATCGGGTTTAGATGATGATGATGTAAGCAGGTCCTAAAAAAAATCGAATATGGTCACATAATCAGAATTGGGCATAAGACCTGCAGTGTAAATGCAGCCCAAGTGCTATTTTAAGATTAACAGTCTGCTTTATTATGCAGGGGTGTCTGTGTAATAAACTATTCCACATTGCTGCATTAGTAACTGCCTAAAACACCAGTCCTGATTTTCTTACTAGCTAAATTGAAGTAAACACGTGGCGCTAAATGATGAACACAAACATATTTAACAGCAGTTAATCAGGGAATCCAAACACACAGAAACACACACACGGTGTTCGAGTGTTATTTCACAGTATTCCCATTACAATAAGTTTGAATCACAAGTCCAATCCAAATGATAATGTATGTGACTGATCTGTTCCAGAAACTGAAGCGAACCCAACCGTCCAATCAGAATCGAGGATTTAGCAGCGCTGTAGATCCACTGTATCACAGCACGCACTTCGAATCCAGTCTTCAGGCTGCAGTATGAATAAAACCCAACTAATCGACACGCAAACAAATTGCAAAGCTGAAAAATTGACTTTCAATGACATAAACTGTCATACAAGCATAAAACCCCATCAGCCTAGTTGTGTATTATGGAGCATTAAAACATTGATAAAGGATGTCCGGCTGTCCTGTAGCTCTAAAGGAGACGGGTGACCTTCTGGCATTGAGCCTGTGTGGACACTGATTAGCCTGATAGCTACACACAGCGGAGTCTTATTCAGTCAACACACTTTATAACAGCTTATGTCTAATGTACACTTCATTTCTACAGGGTTAAATCTCATTAGGGTTTACGCTTTATCTGAGAAGGTGAATGGTTTCTGTCAGTTAGCTTGAATAGAGTGACAGCTAATTCTGTAGCTAACGGTGTCCAGCTAACGGAGAGCCTGAAGCTGCAACTCAGACGCGTTACTGCCAATTAAATACCAGAAATTGTCTAATGGCTGACGCATGCGCAACAGCAAAAAGTACTTACCGTTCTGTCCAGAGACACTAGCCAGAGCAGGAATTAGACTCAAGAAGGAGACCGTGCGCAGGAGAGAGTGTGTGTGTGCGTGTGTGTGAACGCTATCTCACGGAGCTCTGTACATCGCCACTCCGGGGAACGTCACTATCAGTCTGAGAGGCGGAGTCACGAGCGACATGGCTGTGGCTCAAACAACTTCCGGTTCCCGACACAGAGTCATGCTTCTTTTTACACTACGTGGTGCATCATAAATACATTACAGATACATTGCAAATATAGATATATCTATATTTTATATATACAGTATATATATATATATACACTGTATATAAGTAATTTATAGCAGCCTATTTAAACAGCGCGGTGCAGATCACTGAGGCAGTTATTCTATATCCTATTCAATAAATAAATGTATATATATACACACACACACACACACACACACATATATATATATATATATACACACAAACATATACACCCTTTGTTGTATATTATACATTTGTGGTTTTAAAATTTAATTATTAAATGGCCACCTACTGTTTATATATATATATATATATATATATTATATATATTATATATATATATATATATATATATATATATATATATATATATATATATATATATATATATATATATATATATATATATATATATAAAAATATATAAAAAACTAATAAAAATTACTTTGTTCCTTCACTGGCCATACACTAAAATCCCATAATATTTAGCACCAACAACAGACCAGATTTGACCATCCCATTAAAATAAGCAGCTTGCTAAACACAGACTTGTGAAAATTAGACACAGCTTTTCTTTTCTTGGCTTCAGCTAATGAAGATAATTCAGATGGTTACTTCGGAGAAGGTTTTGAATTGCGAATTCTAAAGGAACTCTGGCACAACATGCACAGCGCTTCATTAAAAGTTTCATAAAATACTCAAAGAAAAACAAAGTCTGGGAAAATAAACATCTTTAAGGATTTGGAATCCTTAAATGGTTGGAAGACAGTCAAATGTGTTGCATTAAATTTAAAATTACAGACGTGAACTACGAATGGGTATGAGCACTGAACCAGCACACACACTCACTGAACACACACTGAGAACCCATCTGCTCCCCACACATACATGTGCACTCATGGCCAACAACCCTGCCTACAGACATACACCAATTGTGAGATAATGTGTTTTCTTTAAACAGACAGACTCAATAACTTTTCTTTCTTACAATAAATTAAAAAGACAACGCCTTTAAATAGAAAAAGGAGGAATGAACAGAAACAGCAGTACAGTATGTCAAAATTTAAATAAAGATCCTTCTGTGCTTGTGAATATTGCAGGAAAAAAACATTTGCATTCATAGGAAACAACACAGACAAAATAGACATGAAAAGAACATTACTACAAAATGTACAGGACATAAAGAAATGATTACTATTTTAAGCTGTTATAATTGCAGAGGCACAGTAAAGAACATTACAGTTTATCAAACCTAAAACAATGTTTGACAGATGGCAGTTAGCATTTTCTCTAGGATACAAATATAAAAGCAAGATGCAAGTACTTTAAGACTAAAATACACGTTTCTGCAAACATTTCCATGTTTACATTAACATCTACAAAACCACAGTCCCACCTGAAGCCTTTTCACCTGAAGCCCTCGAATATTCAGACAGTGCATGACAAACAGGTCACGTATGAAAGGGTGGCTTTGTTGCATAACTTTAGTAACAAAGTGGAGAAAAATCAACCAAAATTTGATATAATTAACAAATTTAAGTGCTTAATTTTTAACTGAAATAATAATCCCTGCATGTATTGCCATAAACATTAAAGTCCTCGCAAACAAAAGATGCATAATTGATGCCCAAACTTGAACCACAAACCTAAATTACATTCAAATCTTTCAACATATTAAACATTCAGGTCATTTATTTCTTCTTGTTTCTCTCGTATATGTTAATTTGTTGGCTTACAGTTTTTTTCCCCAGAGCATGAATACTGCTCAAGTTCAGGCCTTCTTCTAGATTTTGGAAGTGCATTTCAGTTTAACTGTAGGGTTCTGAGTATCTGTGCGCTCTGTCGCCCTCATGTGGATGAGGAGCACAGTGCAATCTGCTGCACTGTTCCCAGGTCTGTTAGTAGCTGTCTGATGCGATGTTTAAGCTGAGGGAGACGAGCAAGAGGTTCAGGAGGCTCCAGCTCACCCGTGTAATCCAGCCAACTTTCTAAAACTGAAGAAACAGACATATTATTGTCACTCTAAACATCTCAAAAAACAACAGCAATTCTTTAAAAAAATGTTTAAGAATTGTATTAAGTGTTGCATGTATCCTAAAAGAAAAGTCATTACTCTACCCACATATAAGGGTGAGCGGTATGACCAAAATTCTATTTCAGGATACTGTAAACTTCACGCTATAGTTAGTTAAATAAGTATCATTTAAAAGAGTTATTCCAAAAATCATCAAAAATGGCTTTATATAATAAATATAAAAATGATTTCATAAAAAAAGCCAGTTTTTTCAAAAATTAGGTTGATGAAGAGCTTTAAAGAAACAAGCACATCCTACAGTTACTCAGCCTGAGTTTAATGCTTACCATCCAGCTCTCTTTCAATGAGGTCCATCCTGTGGCTGACTTCATCCTGTACAGCTTCGATGTGCTCCAGCAGGTTCAGCTGCCACTGCTGGTGTAGCAGGAGATCAGGATCAGGTTTGGAATCACAGGCCACTGGTTCAGGCTCCTCTTCTTTAACCTGGCCTGTACAGCTCTTTTCTCTTTCTCCGGCTGCCAGCAGCTTCATGCGACACTCCAGCTCCTAAAAACAAAGAATCATCTAGGAGTCAAGCTTTTAGCTGGGAAAGAATCACAACCACAAATCAGCAAAGAAATTACAGGCTAATAATGACAGCACAAAAGTAGACAAAGCATTAGTTTACAACAGAGCACCGTTTAATCACCTTAGCGTTTGTCAGCTGCAGTTTGCGCGTCTCAAGCTCCAGAAGCTCCCCAGTGCTGCGTGTCTCCACCACCAGCCGCTGCTCCAGCGCAGGATAATATGCATGTGGCTTTTGGTAGCAGTGCTCACTACTGATGTAGGACGTCTGGAAGGAAAAGGCTGCAGGCCCAGGCTGTTTGGAATTGAGCTGCTCGCTATCTGTGAAGTCTGCGCCGCAAGGGGACAAGGGAGAGGGCGTGGTCATGCCAGAATGCACCGCTCCCTTCCTGAAAACGCCGTCTGAGGGTTTCCAGGGCTGCCGCCACAGTTTCAGGTCGGGGTGAGCCTGAGCCCTAGCAGACAAACCACACAGAACTAATTGCATTTTTTCTCATCGTAAAATCCTTTCTGTGCCTTCTCTCTGTTGGTAATAAATTTTAAAAGTCAATGTAATAATGGCACAAACAAGTAATTTTAATGAAACATAAGCAGCGGTCAGGTTTTCCACATACATCAGTTGTTAAAAGTGCAGTCAGTTAGATCAGACAACTGGACTCGCTTTAATAATGTGCAAATATTTCTAACAATAAAATCCAGATGCATGTCTTTCACATCCTTATGTACTATCAAGGACAGACTTTTCAATATTACATCACTGGGAATTTTTAAAATATTATTCAATCAATCACACCCCTCCCTCACATACATGCACACACACGCATGTATAAGCTACACAATAACAATAATAACAAGAACAATAACCCTATCTAATAGTTTATTAAAAAAAAAAAAAAAAAAAAAGCTCCGCATGTTCTGGATGACGACAGGAGATCCATTTGTTTACAAGTGGTGAGGCGGCAGAGACTCAGGCAGCTCTACAGTGTGCATGTGAGATAATGTGTTCTGTTGTCCAACAGCTTTTAGCAATGTTAAACTCTGGTTACACAAATCCGTCCCAACTGCATCAGCAGCAAAAACGATTTTTTTAGACAATAAATCACACAAACTAGTTAATATTCTATAACTAATCAAATATATAATTAAATAATTTCATAAGCAAATATTCTAAAACCGTGACTAAGCCTAGTTTTAATTTCTTGCATCACAACAAGAGATTAAATCTCAATTGCTATACAAGCAGGAAAAACACTTCAAATTAAAAAACGATTTCCGTTCTTAAAACTTCTGGTCTTGGTGCATAAGCAGGCTAATATTGTGAAGTTTTAATTAATAAAACATCATGAATAGAAAAGGTTATATTCCTTTCCTTATAAGAAATTTCAGGCTAGGTTTGTCTACAACACATTAACCTTATAACTTAATAAGGCTACATACAGAAGAAAGAAAATTGTAAAAAAAAAAAAAAAAAAATGGTGAGGAATCGCCAAGATTCCACACTGCTCCTCTCTCTCTCTCTCCCTCTCTCTGCAACAGCCCCACCAATTACTAAACTGTCAGGACTAAATCCTTCTACAACTGTTAACTAGTAATTTTATAAAGACTTACTGTAGTATGCTCATTTTGAGCTGGAGTCCGTTAAGCACTTCAAACACACGGTGAACGTCACCCAGAAGCTGATGCGTGGCTGCCATTTTCTTGCTGTTCTGATGGGAGTAGTTTTCTTCTAAGAAGGGCAGGCCGTACATGTGACCGGTGCTGAGCCAGTCCTTATCGTACCAGTAGCGCTGACTCTGTCTCTGAGCTAAACACAATGCGTCCACAAACAAAGGATTTTAAAATATGACTGTCAGGTCCACCATGACTATAAACATGATCATTGACATTAGTGATCATCTGAAACGCTAAGCTTTATTACAAATACATTTCACACAGAATCACATGACTGCTGCAATCCTAAAATAACCCAAGATAATATTTGCATTGGTACAATTTTTAAGACACAATAGTTATTAGTTTTCTTTTCTGGCATGTGGGACTGTAGTACCTTTTCCTTTTTTTCCTTGCCGTGCAAGGGCTAGCAGAAAATTCTCTGTACTCACATTTTTAGATGGTTTATCAGATTATTCAAGAGTACTCATTGTCATTTATTTTCAAATATTAACACACCACTGGGCCAGACATTTAAAAATGTATTAGTTCTGTCACTGACCCAAAAGGTATCGGTCTTTGGTATCGGAGTATTTTTACAGGTATGAGCTCAGTACCGTGACTTGTGGCTGGTATCGGGATATCCATAGTATATAACACATTTACTTATGTCCCACTGGACCGGGTTTTCTGGCTATCAGTGTGAGAAATCTGAGTGGAGATTTAAGCCAGCTCACCAGGTGGGTCCCTGCAGATGTAGCAGCTGTAGGTGTCAGGGACACTGTCCTCATACAGCCCCATGCACGTGCCATGCTGCCAGCATAAACACTCATCACACTGAGAAGAAAAAAGAAAAAAAAAAGGTTACTACATGGACACACTCACTGACAGAATCCAACAAAATTTCCTTTACTCAATAATCATTTTGTCGAGAAATAGTAATAAACTAGGTCAGTATACAGAAATACTTCCCATACCGTTGAGAGGTTTATTGTGGTATTAAATTGTAGTAGCAGCAGGTGCAGGTGCCTTGGTCTCAGCTAGATTAGCTAGCTACGAATGCTTCACGGCTTATCGATCATCTTCCCACAAAACAGACGCACACTTATCCCTACTAACATCTGTGTGCCAGATACTTTACAATCCACATCCGACTTAAAACTTTAATTAAATGTTATTTGAAGTATTAAATCGCTCATTTATCGCCAACCATTGCAATATGCACTTTGGCGATATTTCGAATGTCGATATAGTGTGCAGCCCTAGTGAAAATGTTAAACTGATGCACTAATGATCCAAAAACAAGCCGCACCAATACCCAGGGAAAAAAAGGAAGGAGCAGCACGCATTTTTGGCTGCCTTCCACCAAATGTGCACGTCAGTCATGATATTAAGGACATCAAAAGGCCAGTGTAAAGTCCGGTTTTATGGGAAGGTACAGAAATTTTGAAAAGACTGAAAAAAAATCCAGCCAAATATAAATGCCATGGTGCGCTGCTCCGCCCAGCAATGTTCATCATTTATTTTTGTCCTATTCTTCGGCTGGTTTATTTTTATTTTTTTTATTTTTCTAAAGAGCAGCTTTGGCCCTTCCTCTATACCCCTCAATAATCTGCTCTATGAATGCGCCCCCCGTCGAGTTGCTTACGGTCCATATAAACTCGTGCACCGCTCATATTCAACAGATAACCAAAGTCCGCTTAAATAAAACAGTCACAGGAAATGCCTAGAATACTTGATCCTGTTTGGAAAAGCACTGCTGAAAAATCTGTTGAACAATGAACACAGTTACATAGTAAAATAATAGAGAAGCTGCAGGATTCAAACTTAACGCTTTTACGTGGAAAGTTCCCTAGATTTTTTTTAGCAGGTTGTCACACTGAATTATGTGAATTGTTTTAAATAAATCCATCTGAAAGTGTCTTTAGGTTTTTGTCTGTATGTGTTATTACGGTCTGTTTGTCTTGTGTTTTTAAGCAGATTAAGCCCACCTGGATCATGAAGTCGTTCTCCTCCTGCACCTCACACACACAGCGCACTATCTCGGAGTCATGACCCATTGTCCCCACCCCCTGCTCAGAGAAAGGTGTGTTAAGATCGAGCCCCATCTCCGACTCCTCCTCGCTCCACAGGGGGCTGTCTGTTGACCAATCACTGCCACTGTCTTCACCTGCAGCACAGAGAACCAAATCTCACAAATGAGGAAAAAAAAATTGGAAAGCTATTTGTCAAGCTCACGATCACATTCCAACACACACACAAACGTACACAGACACTGAGCTGAGGGAAATGGATGTGTGACAGACAGACAGAACAAAGCCAGAATTAAACAAAAGGTCAAAATGATAATTAAAAACTAAGCGCTAACTTGAAAGCAGAGAGAAAGCCTGGGTGAAAGGGGGCCCCTGTGCTTTATACCCACCATCATCAAGCTCTGAGTCAGGGAAGTGTGCAGCGTAGGAGCGGTGTTTATGGGAGGGGGGCAATTTGAGTGACAGATTTGGATTGCAGGGGCACGAGCTAAAGCCATTGTTCTTATCACTGCCATGAGATTCTGTGAGAGGAAGGGAGAGCAGATGCCGCACAGTGTTAGGACTTAAGACAAACGTTTTAACACCAACAAACACACACACACCCTCGCTTCCTAGGAATTAGGAACATATGACAGAAATCTTTAGGCAGCATTTATAAAAATGCAAATTAAAAATGCGGGTTATGGATACACTGTTTATGAAGTTAGATGAGTTTGCAGGAGGGAGTGCAATACTGCATGCATTAAATCCTTTCAGATGAGTTGCAGTCCGATGATTTCTCAACTTATCAGCATGAAGCAGGTGACAAAGGCAGTAATGAAGAGCAAGAATAACAACTTTTCAAAAACAACAGGAAAAGCTGCCTTATTCTAATGGTTCAGACTGAAAGCATTAGTACATTTTTTTAACTTTATTATTATTATTTATTTATTAAGGAACACCTGAATGATGTATTGCTTGAACCAAATATACTAGCCAATACTTACAGTGGCTTGTGTTAGTAAATATGCAGGATTGATTAACACTGTAAGGAACAGTACAGTCTACACTACATACTGATGCAGCCTAAAGATAAACTATGAAAGGATGTAAGCACATTTTAAACACAGCCACTGACCATAGATTTAATTATTTAGCATTAATTAGCAATAATACATAAATTACATGATTATCACAGAGCAGGCAGTGTTTTTTATTAGAACTGCACATGAACACACTGGAGAATTTAGGCCACATGGTCTTACCTGATTTGGACCTCTTTTTCTTCTTTTTCTTCTTTTTTGACTTAATGCAAAAATCCCTCTGTTTCCTTTCTCTCCTCTTCTCTCGTTCTAATCCCAAAATTTATAAATTAGTAACAATCCATCTTTAAAAGCATTTATAGCAGGAGTATTTCATGTGCAGCAGGAGATGTGAATAGAGTAACGCACTCCCATACCTGTTTCCATGGTGACCCAGTCTCTGTCGTCATACAGCGCACGGTTAGTGTGCTGGTTCTCTTTGCTTCTCTCGCAGTGGGAGGAGCTGCGCTGTCGATGCACACCGTTTGCAGTATGGGGTGACGGGGTGTGACTAGATTTACTGTCACTCAGCGGGGATGGAGTGTCTGTGTACGAGAGACTGCATGAGAAGGACACAATCTCTATCGTCCCCCCAAAATAAGAAACATTTCTTAAAAAAAAGGAAGAAATTAGATAAATAAACATGATTTCTTGTGCCTTACTGAAGCCGTTTCAGTCCTCACACCATCCTACACTGTGCGCTTACCTAGTGATGCAGAAACAGTGCGGCGTCTACGGGGAGTCTCAGAGATGTGTGTGTGGTTCTCCTGGGCCTGAGGTTCGGAGGCGTGTGTGTGGGTGCTGTGTGAAGCGCACAGTTCGCTCTCAGAGTGGTAATACTTCATATGGTAGTGCAGCAGAGACGCCTTGCGGAAGGACTTGGTGCAGCCTGGCACCTGGCACTTAAACGGGTTGTGGTCCAGTTCTATGGAGAGGATGGGCGGCGGCTGGTTCTTAATGACCCTGTACACTGTGGGAAAGACGTTACGCACATGAGTGCGAGTGTGAATATAGTTTCTATATAGTTTCTTTTTTTTAAAAAAAAAAAAAAAAAAAAAAAAGATAGTGATAATTGGCCAAACCTCAACTAAACTAAGCTACAGAAACGGGCAGGGTCGATAAACTAATCTGTTCGAATGCTTGTTTAATATCGTTACTCTGTACCGCTATTCACCCACAGGTAGAAATTAGTCACATTTGGTTTATATGGTGATGATTCGCACAAACTGCTCACAATATAATATTGCGATCATTGCATAGAGTTAAAAAGGCGATAGAGGTATCTGAGGGTACTTACATGGTTCCCTGCTGTACTTATTGGTGGTTGGAAGGTGGACTTGTCTTTGCAACAGTGTTGCTGAGAAAAATATAAATGATTATTTGATTTATTTCTCTGTTATCATTTATTCTTTGTTTGTTTGGTTTTTTTTATGTAAAGGGAACACACAAACAAACAAAGTACCGAGATCAGGATTAGACGCTGTCTGTGAAATAGTCTTGGGGTTCTCCAGAAGTCCAGACTTGCAGAGACCATCCACATCACCGAGGCTTTCTGCAACCAAATCTGATTGAGCCAGTCTGATCTGGGTATGATTAGTTCTGTCTGTACGTCCCGGAAAAAAAACTATTAAGTAAGTTTAGTTTTAAAAAAAAAACTGTGTCCCATTTTTAGGGAAAAAGAGAAAATAGTGAGAGACAGACAGATTTCCCTTATCATTGCAAAAGTATTCAGACAGATTTTAAAACATTCTAGAAAAAAGTGTTCAATTTAACTCGTGCACCAAAAACAAAATCCTTACCGAATTTAGTAACTTAGTCCGATATCTACATTTTGTATTTTTTTTTAGCAGTAGCTTGATTGTTGTAGAAAATATACATGCAGAAAATGAGCAATGGACAAAGAGTGAGAGTTAGAGACAGTAGAGGGCAGTAGAGAACGAGTCTAAATGTATGGACCTGTAGTATTGGCTCTGCTCCTCTTAGATGGCGGAGTCTGTCCCGTAGATGCACGTCTTTTCCTCAGCTCTGGAACACTGACTTGTTCTGTGTCTTTCCCTGTGTGAGGGATGACCATGCAGTCAGCATGACTTAACAAAAAAAAAAACCAAAACCTGCTAAAAGCTCATTAAAATATGTATGACATACTGTTAAATCACATGGGTGCTTTCCAATGCAAAATGGCTACAAAACCACAAGCAAAATCACAAAATTATCTATTTTACAGTAACAAATAGGGATGGGAAGGCAGCAGACGCAGTTTAACAGTCCACAGTTTCGTTTCATTAATTATAGACCCCCGTGCGCTGCAGCTGCTCAGCAAAAACACACACACTTAAGGCTTCTCGCTCTCTCACTCCACGATCCTGGCATCTCACGCTCGAGCTGCCACCACTCACTCACTCACTCACTGTCGAAATAAAAAGAGCAGTAAATTAGCGTTTAAATTCTCCACAGGTGCGCTTAACTTCCCCGCTCGCACTCTGCTTGTTCCGGCTGCGTCCACAACCAGATTTACTCAAAGAACCTCAAGCAAGTAGCAAAGCTTCTGAACCGGCGAAAGGAATTACTCAGTTGGTGGTTTTAATGCCAAGGATTTGTGCCTGTTTTCCGTCATAAAAAGGACGGGGTACAGTGTGCCCTTACGGCGCGTTCTTCATAATTGTTATAATAATCTGACGTTTCGATGTTTAATTCAAAGCTTGTTCATCCTGAACAACACAAACATTTATGAAACCAAATCGTCATACAAAAATTCCAACTATAATCAAAAAACATAAATGGTTTCGAATGTAAAGATGTCAACATTTATTTACACAGAAGAAGAATTGATTCTGGAATCAGAACGTGACTGCCAGAATCGGAATCGTATCGGATTGTAAAGTACCTACAGGTTCCCACCCCTAGTAACAAACAATGTTTTTATAATAAGTGTTCATGTTTCTACTTTTCCTCTCACACAATTAAGATTTTTCCTCTTGTCAACAATTACAATAACAATTCCCTTCTACTAATTTAAGCCAAAATGCTTTACAACATTAACGTTCCACTTTAATTCGTCAGTGTCGCTTGACTGAAGAATAACTTTGTTACTACTGGAAATGGTCAACCGTTCACAAACACCAACACCTGCAAGGCTCCATTCTACTGCCCAATTTCCCAAATCCCAGTTGATGTTAAATTACTTTACAAAAATGTCATCTTAGCGATTATAAACCATAACACCACTCATTATCTTACAAAACCAGACAGATTTCAAATGAACACATTTGTACTTAATCCTCCTCCGACATCCCAGAGTCCCCCTCAACACTGAAAATGCCTTTAACGAGATGGACTGGATCTACCTCTTTAATTCTCAACTGCAATTTCATGGGTCAGACTACTCTATTTTTCAAAATACACCTCAGTATGCACAAATAACCATCGTCGCTCCGCACCATTCCCTCTGGTTGGTTGAGTAACTTTCAAGAAACCAACTAGCTATGGCTATCCCGCAGTGTACTCCTTTAACAGGAATCAAACATCCTGGTATTACAATTATAAGCTCTATAGATAAATGGTAATAACTCATCTAGGTTTGTAAACGCCCAAGAGCAAGCCGAACACCCGGTGGAAGCAGATTGTCGGACTGGGTCTTACCTTACTTTTAGCTACCCAAACTGCAACAACCCCCTATTTATGACAGCAAAAATTGACTCAGGTTTTATCATTTTGAAGAACAAGGAGCTACATAATTTGGGAGATATGGCATTAATGATGTTCTTGCAAGCTTTAACCATGTCATTTCTAATTTTAACTTAAATAGGTCCGGCTTTTTACAATACTTTCAGCCATGTGGCGTTGCAAATACACACATCATACCCACATATAACACCTAGCAGAAAAGACCTGGCTCTTAAGACCAAAACACTACCAAGGGGGCAGTCCCCCTTGGTATATAACACTTTCTCTAACCAACAAATCATATCTAAATAAGACTAACAGGAACCTAATTTATCTGAAGCTCTCTTGGCAAAAAGCCTTGAAAGCTGTTACCTCGTCATCTAGTCTCTCGCGTACAGTTTAAAGTCCTCTAAGGATTATACTATAGATTACACACACCTAAGTAAGAGAAAAAACTATCAGAGCTCTGCCCAGACAAAAATGACAAGGAAAGTAATAGATGCAGACTCCATGCAACCTTGTATACATGTAATAGACATGTCCTGTATCCTGGCAATCTTTCTTCAAAGTAATCTCGGAAATGTTGAACCTAAATCCAACCCCACATAACTGCTATTTTTGGCAGACCCCCAGACAAACTTCGCAGCCTAGCCATTCAAAACAACGTTATCACTTCTCCTCTCTTATTGCTCGTAGGAGAATTCTGTCACCCTGGAAAGCCTTTCATCTGCCCTTAAATTCCCTGATGTTAAGACAAGCCAACATAATTAAAATTGCTACAACTGCTCAAAAAGAATCGCACCTATTGTAATTGCATTTCCAAACCTGTCAATCAATCAGTGTCGTGCGAATATACTATGGGGCTTGTTTGTATTCGGGACAACAGGCAAGATGGGAACTGCCATTAATATTTGCTAACATTATTTTGACTTTTATTACGCAGGTTACTAAATAAAGCATTTTAAAAATTTATAAGGCAGTTGAATTCTGCTGAATGATTTGAACGACTCAGGTAATCGTTAAAGGTTGCTGACTGTTCATACAGATTCCCTCTTACTAAGAAGTTGTTTTTGCCAACCTGAATAAAGTAGTCAACAGACTTTTTGTGGAGGACAAAACAACTTAAAGACCAGAACAATGTGTTTCGCTTGCAATGCTGCTTGCAATATCAGCGAACTTGCCATAAAAGACTACTGAGGTTCACTCAGTTGCTCTTCGTAAAAGCTTGTTTAAATCAGCCGCACTTTTATCCCTGTGGTCTGACTTTTACATGCATAAACAAACGATTTCACATTACGTCACACAGTAATAAGGTTTAAGGGCGTGCCTCACACAGGGGCTCCCCAATGCCCCAAATTACTAAGAACATAATGCCCCAACTATATTAGTAAGAGAATGTGCTGAAATATTTTTGGCCTCTCTATGAGATAGCCAGACGGGCATGTCGGTGATACATTTTAGTAGCCAGACTGGAAGACACATTACACTCAGGACATCGTACTAGATTTTGCGTTTATTACCCATAAACCCATTTTTAACATCCCAACACTAGTTGGTACAACAAGTAGAAATCAGACCCAAAGTTTTAGGCAGATTTTTATGAAGAACAATTAAATAACTTGTAAACCAACACACATGAAGTGTCACCAATGCTTTCACTCGTTCTTACCCTCCACTAATCTGCCTCTTGTTTTCCGGTTCTGACTGAGTGGAGCCTCTTTTTCCTTCTCATCCTTTTCTTGTCTTTCTTCACAGCTCTCATTTGCGCTATTCTGTAATTTTTCACCGACTTTCTGCTCATCTCTTTCTCCATTTATCTCCATGGCTACTTCTCCGGTTTCCTGTGCTTTTGTCTTAAGCTCATCACTGGATGGCTTCTCCTCATGCACTTTGTGGCCGTTTGGCATCTCTGACTGCTCCATTTTAACCAGCATGTTGTCCTGAAGCTTTCCACACTTCTCTGTCCTTTTTGAGTCGTCCTCCTCAGACTCTGTCTCGCCATCTTGATGGTTTCTCCCATTCTCTTTGGTCTTTCCGTTTTTTACTGTGGCACGCTTTCGACTTGGCTGCCCAGGTTTGTTGCTCGTGTTCTGCAGATTGTAAATAGGGGAGAGGTTTTCACCTGAGCTTATAGCTGAAAAAGACCCTCAGGAACATTTTTATAGTTAAATCACTTCATTTATTCTGTATTACTTTATTACAGACAATGGTAAAGTCTTACCTCCTTTCGGAATGGCTTAATCTTTATTCCTTTAACAGTCTTAACAACACCATCAAAAAACCTCACTGTGTAAGAATCTGCAGGACAAAACCAGCAAGCAAATAAAGTTAAAAAAAAAACTTAACAGACAGCAGACAATGACGTATCTGATGACTTTGTCATTTATTTATATTCTATTTATTGTTAGTGCAGTATAAAGGAAGTCAAATTAATAATCTAAAGGCTAGTTATGACACTGAGTTGATGTTTTGCAGGTCCCCCCCCCACACACACACATTGGTTAACCCTAAGGAGCCCTAATAACTGACCATCTTTATCACGGGAGAGGATCTTAGCTGGATAATAGCGACAATCTGACCAGCTGGCCAGAACTTTCTGGTTAATTTGAAAACCCTGGAGGAAAAAAGAAACATAAGTAAAGCATTGCTAAATATTTTAGAGTAAAAGTGTTTAAGCATTTAGGTCTTAAATGACTTTCTTTTCCAGAGGAACCAGTCACTGGCGCCATGTTGTGCTCCTGCAGGCCCTGTCTTCGAAGTTGGATTCGTTCCACTGGTCGTAGGTAAGGGCTGCTCCAGTCAAACCACTCGTCATAGCGATGACTCCACTGTCTGTAGTGAATCAGGACTTTCTCATCCTCGTAATCAATCTTCTCAATGTTGGCAGCGTACCTGACCATTTCCAACAGAATATTTAACATTTTACATTCGGAAATTTAAGCAGCGTCAAAAACACTACAAAAAGCATTAATACAAGAGGCATAAAAACGCACCCAGCAGCGTACCGGTAAGCTTCTTTTACTTCAGTATTGCAAAAATTGTCTAAGAGAAAAAGATTTAGACCCCCCTATACAACTCTTGACTTATAACAGGCAGCAATAAGCATGATCCTTGCCTTGTCTGCTTGAGCCCTAGCGGCTAGCTTTAAAGGAAGATAGCTGTGCTCAGTGCGATTGGATACCTCAGAGTTCTACATTCTTACATTCTTTACGGCTTTAGCCTTGCTGTAGCTGAGACTGAGCAGAGACTGACGTCATGAGGATCGCAAGTCAAGCTAGTGGAGGGAACCGAGACAGCTCACCCTAGCTTACTCTTCACACAGTGGAAGCAAGCACTGTGGCGTCTCCTCCCCAAGGAGAGAGCCAGACGCTTCATCTATCTTCCTCGGAGAAAGCTGAGCGTCATTACCAAGGGAGCTGTGGAATCACTGCAGTCCCACAATTAAGAGGAGCTGGTGGAGGTTGTGAATCGTGCTGTGGTTTCAGCATTGACTGGCCAGCCAAGAGGCGAGAACACAGACTCCACAGCAGGGCCTTCCTTTCTTTCAAGACCTCCACACTGAGGTGTCAAAGTCGCGGAAGAATCATTTATTCTACCCTGCTCTTCAGCCAACACCACTTATTCTAACATTGTGCAGATGAACGAACAGGGCTATCTGACAACACGGCAGGTGGAGCAGATGCTTGCTCCCTCGACTCTTAGCAGTCACTGAAGCCCCTGAGGCTTCCCACTAAGCCGCTAAGGGTCACAAATGTCCAAGTGGGTAAAGCCTACACCTTAAAATGGGTTGGCTGAGGCTTGCCTACACACCATTGCAGTGCAGGGCATAGCAAGCCACCCAGCTGAAGAAGCAAGGAGACTGCCTGATCCACCAGTATACTTCTGATTTCAATGCTTTTTACATTCCACCATATTCCATGTTTTTGAAATCTTATTAAGCATATCAAGCTATTTAGTGTTGAGATACTAGCATGGCATAATATGCTAAATACAGTGGTGCCAATAATTAAGGCATGTGGTATTTTTAATGTGATAGTAACACACAGTAAAACGGGTCTGAACTAATTTACAAGTACTTCACAGTCAAACCCAGCAGCTTTCCAGGTAATAAATAACTACTATTTAAAACAAGTCTCAAATGCAGATGTTCCTATTTGTTGCTCTGTCTGCAGTAATGATTTCACTTTCTGTGTGAATCCTTTAACATGCACTTTCACAGTCTCCTAAATGAAAACAGACTCTGAGTAAAGGCTAGGGGTCATGTGGGTAGTGTACAACACAGAGCAAAGAGCTTACACAGCTGTGTTTGGCTTGAGCCTTCAATCAGAATAAAAGCAGAGTGAAAGCAGGGATGGAGGGAAGTCAAGGCTGCCAAATCAGAAGAAGAATGAAATAAAAGGGAAAGAAACACTGACCAGTTCTTCAGACTGTCCCGGGCTTCCAACGCTGCTCCCACCTCGAACGTGATACCTCGCCGGTGAGGAGGCGTCTTAGTCATGCTGTGCGCTTCACACCAGCCTTCACACAGCAACAAGACTTTAATCAGATTTCAGTTTAAATTGAGTCATCACATTCTGCTACTCACACATCTGAATTCATGCTTTTACACACCAACAACAAACACCACCCTCTAAAATACACATGCAAATCATGCCAAATTTACAAGTATAATTACATCTTTACAATTAGATATCAGCATTAAAATAAGTAAAGAGAATTATTAAACAGTGCATCCCAAAGGTGGAGCTAAACCAGGAGTTTTAAATCATTCTGTTCACAAAACTAACACTTCATTTCAACTTTCCATTTATAATGTTTATTAAATCATTTAATAATAAGATCATTATTTAGTCAAAGTGATTAATAAAGGCATTAAATCAGCTCATAAAACACAAAGACAGTCCGAGCTCTTTAGCACTCTCTAGTGGCAAGACAGTAGATCAACCTACGATCGATTTAACCCAGCCCATGGATAGAGACACGTGTTCCACACAATACAACAGGATTCATTTCTTACTTAGTAATCCCAAATTACAATACAATAATTTCCACACTGTAATCATATAAATGTCCATTAGGAAATTATTTGTATTTCAGAGGAGGCAAAAAAAGAAGCCTGATAGTAGAAAATATTTTTGCTCCGTTTGATTACAAAGAAGAGCAAAATACAGAAGTGGCTATCCCACGTTATTAATAACAGTTTATTAATCAGGATCTAAAGGTTTATTCTCCAGAATGTCCAGCTTCTGTTAAGACTAAACGTTTCCTTTAGTTTGTGTTTATTACTGCGGAAATGTTGTATAGTTCAGTACTCCTGTTAAGAGGCAGATAAACAAATATAATTACAATAAAAAGGACAATCATGATCACACCTGTGTGTCTGAGTGTGACAGTAGAGGGTAAATCACACTATAACAGGATAAATTAACATTTCTCACGTTACATTAGTCGTTTTATCTGACTGAGCAGTGGCATCATGATGGCGCTGGGAACCGAACTCACGATTAGCTGTTTACCGCAGTTTAAATGCACAAACACACACGGGGATGAATGAATGATTGTGTGCAGTAGTTTCACCTCCAGTGAGGTCAGTAAGCGCGTGTCAGTGGAGCTGTAGTGATTTTATAAACTGCCTCCACACATTGTGTCCATTCAGCGCCTTTCTCCGTGGTCACGTGACAGTCAATCGCGCAGTTCAACTAAAGCAGGTCGGATGTGTTTTTAAGCACAAAGAATAAAAAAATTATAACATACAAATGCTTTTAGTCATATTTAGAAGTGTTTCGCAGCAGATCCGGTTTAAATCTGCGTCTCTTTCAGCGGGTAAAGGGAGGAACAGCGGCGTGACGCAAATGGCGCGCAATACGTTTCCTCCTCTCGCTGTTTACCTTCGGGTCTAAAGCTAACGCACGCGCCTCCTCGAGTCCGTCCTAAAGGTTCACTTCGTACCGAATCGCGTGTAATTAACCGGAACGACCCGTTTATGATTCTAAGAAACAAAATGCGTGTTTTAAACTTTCACCTCTTTTAACTCGACCCATGGGGAAAACGTGGGCGCAACGTTGTGTGCAAGCGCAGCGCGTGTCGCATGTAGCACCATTTCTATAAATACAAAACAAAGCACGCGAATCGCTTATAAACTGACTAAATAACGAATGGATATTTTTAAACATTTGTTTTTAACATTCTATTTAAGTTCTGTTATTTAATCGTTTTACATTATTTACTCGGCCCGGGCGACGCGCAAGGTAACTGCAAAAGCTGATTGGTCGACATGTGTGACGTCTGCTAATTCTTAAACAATGATTGGTAGAATTTTCTGTCAGTCAACTAGTCATCGCGAAGCGGCCTCCTTTCGGCCTAGTCCGCGGTGCACGAGACCGCCGTCATGATGACAAACAGCAACTTCACCTGAAACTCATCTGTTCAGCACGCGCAGTCCTCATCTGTTCAGCCATTATAACCGCTTTAATAACGCTCACAGCTAAAAGGATTTCAGTTCAGCACAAGTCCTCAGTGTCTGCTAGCATAATAACACATGCACTAAAGACAAGTTTAATCGAATCACAACAGCATCATCACACAGTCACCATTCCAAACATCAAACCGCCTCACACGCACTCGGATAAAGCACTCTAAAAATCTGCAAACACACCACTAACCTCTCCCCTGTGACAGAATGGGTTCTGCTCAGTTCACTGACAACAGCGCTGTGTGTGTGCGCTGTCTCCCCGCGCCGCGTGCTCACTCTTCTGTCCGCGCAGTTTGTTTTCTCAAGGCCGGTGCTTACGAGACAGCGCTCGCCTGCGCATGCGCGGCACCTCAACAGTTCCCTCTTTTATTTTCATTTCATTTTTATCTTTCAGGTACATTAAACATAAATGTTACATTTTCTTTACTTTTTTTCACTTTAAATTTGTGATATCTGTACATACGACTACATACTTTTTGTTTATTCAATTTGTAATAATAATAATAATAATAACCAGTGGATTAATTGAAGCCTGTAAACTGTGTAAAAGATTTGTGCTGAAGGTGTTTTTTCTAACAGATACACTGATTTCTTTTGTTAGTTTAAAGGATAATGATAATTTGGTAAATAGTAAACATTCAGGATGTTAGTTAGTCGAAGTGTTGTCAGTAGTGATGAAGACTCTTTGTTAAGGTGTTTTGTTGTATTGTGTGTTTTCGGAGTCCTCCCGTGTCTCTAACGGTTTATTAGTCTGTTACTGTAACATTGCACTGCAGCGGCATCTAGCGGCCAAACGAGCACATTGAAACGCTGTTATCAAACCAACACTGTTGTGTCTCTTGTAATAGGAACTTGATAGCTGATAGTAATGCTATATAATGGAGCTATTTTACCGTTTGATGAAAAAAGTAAGTTAAGTAGTAAAGATAAAGAATGATATGGACATTTAAAGGAATTCTGTAATAATGTTTTACACTATTAAATTCCATTTTCATTCTTTTTATATGTTTGAATTAAGTAAAAAAAAACATTCTGTGCTTATTTCAACATCTTATCAGTTCGCATATTTATTAAATGTTCTGTATTGAATAACAGAAACTATGAAATCTCATAAAAATGCAGTAGCTGTTAAAATAAATATTAAAAAAATATTTCCTGCGCACAATTTTCTCTGAAAAAGAGCTCTAACTTGAGGTACAAAAGACTAATGCTGGTTCGTTTAGGGTTAGGGTCGGGGATCCATCTTAAAAAAGTTGATTTGGTTTCATAAATTTTCTTTTATTTACAAAGTTGTGAAGTTCTGAATGAAACATCGAAACATCAGATTATTATAACAATTATGAAGAACATCTAAATAACACCGTAAAGACACGCTGTACCTCGGCTCAAGCACCTGTAACGGTGTGCGAAAGCCTTGCAAAGTGTTGCCACACAGTCGATTTTATATTTGATGTTAATTTGATGTCCATTTTTGCTAAAATTAGGCAAATTTTCCAGCATACGTACGTGCGTCAGTCGGTGCTTATGTATCAGATTAGACTGTTTGCAGTAGTTTGGTGAGAGTGCATGCGCACAGTGGTGTGAGACAGAAGAAAATATTGTATCTAATAAACATCCCACCCCACCCCACAGATCCCCACAGATCCCCGCTGCTGTCAATGTCAATGCTTTTTTTCATGAAAAATAGTATTAAATTATCTTATCTGAAAGGTCGCCTCTCCCCATGAAGCGCCTGTGATCATTCACATCCCACTACCTTCACTGTGTGCCCTGAGTGTGCAGTGTGTAGATTACTACACACACTTACCTCTTGTGTGTCTTTTCAGTTTTTGCAAAAGACTGATTCCTGTCTGTCCCACCTTATTGACCCCCGTGAAGAATCTCATCAGAACCTTTGGTTTTTGGGACACCAACTCTCGTGTCCCGATAATTCCACGTTGCAGCCGTAACGTTAGATCCGTCTGCGTGTTATTGTGGTTGTATTTGTAAATGTTCATGTATGAAAGAGAAATAAGGAAGGAACAAAATACAACGACTGAAAGCGTCAATAACGAGAAGAACACAGCACAGTTGCTTATACAGCGAATAACTGCGGTTAAACCAGCCGCGCGCTTCACGAAAACTTTGGGTAATCTAGCCGCACCTATAATTACTGGCGCGGCTTTTACATACATATCGGCATTCGGCACTGAACGCGGAAAAAGCGTTCTTAAAGGTCCGACAATGTACAATATAAAATAAAATAAATCAAATAAGAAATAAACAAACAAGAGATGCTTTAGGACAAATAAAAATACAATAATGTTACTGTTGCTATTTGTGGAAATTTATTTTTACTATTTACCTCAATTTAATGGAATCATAAGCTGATTTTAATTCATTATAGAAAAAAGGCATTTTAAATTGGTTGTTGATCAAATCAATTCCGATCACATGAGGAAGACCCAATTTATGCTTTAAAAATCATCAAGTTATTTTACTGTGGAATTTATCACAGTTTAGCACAATGAGCTGATTTTTGATTTTACTTTGAAAGTGAATTATTTAAACATTTCACAGTAAAATTGCTAATATTTAAAAGCATAAAATAAATGTTCATTAAGTGATCTGGGTTGAATTGGTTAGCTAAATTAAATGCCTTTTATAATGGTGTAAAATTAGCTTATAATTAATTAATTCAATTCAATTATAAATCACTGTAAATTTAAAGTAAAAAATAAATAATTCCACCGTTAAATTTCCTAATAATTTCTGAAAGCATTAAACTGGACCTTTTGTTTGATCAACTACCAATTTAAAATGACTTTTTATAATGATTTATAAACTAAATTAAATGTAGGTATATTGATAAAATAAAAATCCACAAATATTAGCATATGTCTTATTTGTCTCAAAACATCAGTTTGTTTATTTTTTATTTTATTTATGTAAATGTGAGTAATTATGAAAGTGTTTATTTCTTAATAATTACTACACAATATCGGACCTCTAAGAACGCCTTTCCGCCTTCTGCCCGTTACCGACATGTATGTAAAAGCGGCGCCACCTGGTTTAAAAGTGCGGGAGATTAGTTTTCGGGAACCGTGCGGTTGGTTTAACCGCAGTAGCAAAAACTGAAGAAAATGTCGCGGATTGTGACTTCACCGCACGCGACAAATCTTGAGGTCATAGTGCACAGAACGCATTTACGTCACAAAACTTAAGTAACAGGAAAGGTTAAACTAAAATAAATAAATTAATTAAAGTAAACTAACTCAAATCTATCAACCCGCGTTTTTTTAGTGTTTTTGTTGTAAACGCATTTTATGCAATTTGTGCGAACAAAAACACCGCAACCGGATCCTGATGTAGGTTTTATCTGAGGGTGAAACGTCTTTTTGTATGCAGATTTTTTTTTGCGCTGTAACGTGTCATATCTGACCCTGCGCCCTGACCCCAATTTACTAAGATGGGATATGCGGTTTGATTTGCATGTCTTCACTCCTGTTGTTCCCTGTCTTTTAATTAATTCCAGATTTTGTGTAGATAAACCCATTTTTATTATGCTGATGGGGAGAGTGGTAGGTGTTGGCCTGCTGACCAGAAGATCAGAGGTTCAAATCCTAGCACGGCCATGCTGCCACTGCTAGACCCCTGAGCAGGGCCCATAACCCTTAACTGCTCAGTTGGATAACAAATGAAATAAATATTAGTTGCTCTGGATAAGTGCGTCTACTAAATGCTAGAAATGTAAATGTTACCATGTCTTTTTTCTTTTCTCACTTCCCCTCAGTTCCTGGTTTTTATGTTATGCTGGGCGTCTGGATAGTGTTGAAGTTTCGCATTAACTTTTCTGTTTAAACAGTTTTAGCTAAGTAAATATGCAGTTTTTACACTATCTTTAACAAGTGAAAAATATAGCTCTAGCTTAAAGGTAGCTAAGATACAGATGTGTATGGTATCAGTGGTTTGTCATCATTGTCTTTGTTACAATCATTAGTGTTTTCCACATTTAATGTTTAAAGCACTAAAATAGCCCAGGAAAGGGCTTAAAATTGTATAATGTGATGTAAACTGTATTCTGTAAATCAAATCAACTGTAAATTGATATGAATATTAGAGAAGCCTCAGAAAAACTGGCAATGGAGGTCTGTACCTACCAACATCTGAAATTAAATTGCCAAGTCTATAAAACCGTGTATAAAACTGTATATTTTAGAAATAAAACACTACAAATAACCCCCCCCCCCCCAATTTGGATTTAGACTTCATTAAATCTGCGGCACTGAAAAAGAGCCGAATCTCCCAATCCTATAAAACAGATTTGTTAAACAGGTCATTTATATGAATAGTGTCACAGACAGACATTTCCCTAAAAGCACTGCATGCGTGTGTTTTGGCTTGGTAAAAAAAACACACACACAAACACAGAATGTGAAAAAGTACAAATACTGTAGATCAGTAGATTTTTCTGGTATCAGTGCTTTACTTTTACTCTTTACATTATTACACAAATATCTGTATTTTACATTTATTACATTTTTAAACCAGACTCTATACTTAAGTTTTAATCTGTTTAGTGGCATCATCAATATTATTTGTTATAACGTTACTGATATATTTGGTTAGCCAGCTCTCATTTTTATTGGAAAATATATTTATTTTACTATCAGAAGGTCAGAATTGATATCACCTGTTACGTGATTCTGGGTGATTTATTTTTTTACTTTAGTACATGTCCGAGCCCAACCTGCTTTACTTGTGTGAAAAAGTGGTCACTACTTCAGCTTTTACCGGAGTCGTTTTAAACACGAGGATCTGAGGAAAGGATGCGTGTGTGTGTGTGTGTGATGGATATATATGACACACACATACACACACTAGAAGACGGCATTAATAAGATTATCTTCGCTCCCAGCAGCAACAAACCGCGCCAAAAAAATTCCTCTTATCTTTTAACACGCAATCTCACTCACTCGCCGACAGTCTGACTGTTGTAACCGTTTGACCTTTAGACGGATTCCAATGAAATGCTATTGTGTAGCAACCGCGCTAAGGCATTTCTCTCTCTCCCGCCATCTCTTACTGTCCTTTAAGACAGGCTGCGATCTTGCGCCTGTATCTGCCCAGCAGCGTTTACTCAGCGGCCATGTTGAATAGCGCTCGGGAGAGTGGACGGGGTAAAAATAGGGGGCGGGGTTACCCTACGTAAGTAGCCAATTGGCCAATTGTGTGGTGCTGTTTCTGACGGCTGTGCCCTGAATGCCATTCAGTGACGAACGCGGTGATGTAAATCGTCTGCACAAAAGCCTTGAACACCTTTGGGATGAACTGGAACACCGACTGCACCCCAGACTTCCCTACCTGATATAAGTGTCTGATCTCACTATTACTATTGTAGCACACATTGAAGCTCCAGATTGAAGGGGAAAATTTTAATAGAATAGTGGACCTCAATCTAACATCAAAATACAGAGTGAATCTGGAATAAGATGCTTAAAATCACATGTGATTCTGATGGTCAGGTGACTACAAACTTGTAGTGTATGTTGATATTGAATTATTGTTCAGCACTAGTCGACTTACACTGAGGACCCGGAAAAATGTTTTTATTTTCTGTATCAGATGATTTTATGTCCCAATCATCCCTTATTCACCCTAATCATTGATCTCATTCATTGATATTCTGCTAGTATGCCCAAAGATTGTTAAGAAGTGGCTACTGGGCTACTGCTTATCTCTGCACATGTATTTAGCAATTGGCTAGCAGAGACATTCTCCATCTTTACTTTTGACATTGGATTAAAATATTTAGTTTTCTTAATTCACTAAAGCCACTTTTTTCTATTTTTGTTTTATTCTAAACTCTCTGGGGTTTCTAGCAGATTTTAGCAGAATCTGGATGCTAGTTTAATGTTTGACTCAATAAGATCATAACTCTCAGTGGTTTTTATATCAGAGGACAGATGAAATGGAGCTGCTTTAGAACAGAGGGTGAGACAGGGAGAGGCAGCAGCACAACATAACAGGTAGGTTATTTTAAGGTACGAAATGGACAAAATAAGAACTAAATACTGTTTAAACATTATTAAATCAAATGCTTTTCCTGTAGGAGCCAAAGTATGTGTTTATATGTTTATAATATTTTGTTAATATGGTCACATCATCACATAGATGTGGTTCCTCTTCAGGAACTCAAGCTGTGTTGAAACCTGCGAGCATGCTCAGTCAGCCCAGGGGGCAGACTGTGAGCATTGTCAGCAGCTGCCCATGCATGTGCTCCGCGGTCACTAAACAGACCATAATCAGATGGGTGATTGAGACTATCTCTCTAGCTTATGGCATCTGACTGAGATCAGAGCGCATTTATAAGGTGGCAGGCAGGTATTCCACACATACATTTATCCAGATTTTTAATCTGCATCTGGCGACAATCCCAGGATCCAGAGCCCACACATCCTGATGTGCTCCCACACATCGGGACAGGTACTTGCCATGTCGGGTGTGTGATTCTTAGCATTCTCTCTGAGGGAGAACGAGACCTTCAGCGTCTCTGTCTGTGGCTTTATATAGCATTCTTTTCAGGTTTCCGCCCATAATGTAATGCTTTTCAACGGATTTTACATGTGCTTTAAACCAAAGGTCATAAAAGGGCATTCCCATAGCGTTTTGATCAAGCGTCTTGTTTCTGTGAGGGATACAGGGTTATATAAAAAAACTGGAGATGTTTCTTATTATTTACCTGCTCACTTGTGTGGTGGAAAACAAAGATTTGGGCCTTAATTTAAAAAAAACATTATTTTATTCGTATCATGCTCAGTTTGGTTAAGTGGTTAGTTTAAAATTAAGTCTCTCACAATATTTACATTTTATTTATACACAAAACATTATCAGTGAACATTTCTGACTTCTCATAAAGTCTTGACTACCAGCCCCTATTAAACAGTAAGTAAGTTAGACATTTTTTTATACTTAGTTAGTACTATTTTTTTTTTGTAGAAATTTATCATTATAAAAACTTTATGATTTCCTGGATTTTGTATGACTATAGGCCCTAAATGTATGTAAAGAGAATTCAAATCAGCTCAAAAACATTTTCCCTAATTTGTACCTCCCCTTTGTCAAAGTTACACCCTTTCTCATGCCAATAATACAACCTTTAAATTCATAAAAAGCAGCAAGTTCAGCAGTGAATTAGGACATGGGGCAGCTGCGCTTGAAGCCTGCAGCAGTAGTGTGATTCTTTAACCTCGGCATTGTTTATTAATGCAAGGTTTCATGTTGATGTCTAGTGGATGCACAACATTACAAAAAAAAAAAAAAAAACACTGACGGACGAGACCTCAAACTGTGGTTGGGGTTGAAGTTAATCTTTTATTTAACTGGCAGTTAAACCTTACATTTGTAAATGTTATTAAATTGCACTTTATAATATAAATTTGATTTATATTCCTATTGACTGTATGCAAGTTCTCTGTACTGCATAAGTAAATTTACCACTTTACTTCTCTTCTTGTCATCTTATTTTACTGTTAATTCTATTGATGATTAAACATGTATTTGAGATTTATTTATTTATTTTACAACAGATGGCCGTATAAAGCATTTAATTGTGTATGTTTGTACAATAAATGTAAAAAAAAAAATATTAATTTGCTAGATATACAGCAGAGGGCAGTATAGAACAATATAGAATCTTATTTCTGCCCCTTTTCTTATGACTAGAACAGTTTTTTTAATTAAACAATACATTTGAGAAGTATTTATGGGAGTTCAAATGATTAATTCTTATTATAAGCAGTTATATAATGTCTGAAGTAGCTGTGATTAAGCTCAGTAGAATTTGGTACTCAATCATTAATTTAAATTGCATTGGCTGCATTAGGATAAACAGCAGCCGGATGATTATCAGTTTCAGTCTCACGTGTTAAAGCTTTTACACTGTGTGAAACAGCACTGTAGTAGTAAATTACATCTGAAAGTGGAAAGTAGGCGTATATTTCGAACCTATATATATATATATATATATATATATATATATACTGCTCAAAAAAATAAAGGGAACACTTAAACAACACAATGTAACTCCAAGTCAATCACACTTCTGTGAAATCAAACTGCCCACTTAGGAAGCAACACTGATTGACAATCAATTTCACATGCTGTTGTGCAAATAAAATAGACAACAGGTGGAAATTATAGGCAATTAGCAATTAGCAAGACACCCCCATAATAAAGGAGTGGTTCTGCGGGTGGTGACCACAGACCACTTCTCAGTTCCTGTGCTTTCTGGCTGATGTTTTGGTCACTTTTAAATGCTGGCGGTGCTTTCACTCTAGTGGTAGCATGAGACGGAGTCGTCTACAACCCACACAAGTGGCTCAGGTAGTGCAGCTCTCATCCAGGATGGCACATCAATGCGAGCTGTGGCAAGAAGGTTTGCTGTGTCTGTCAGCGTAGTGTCCAGAGCATGAAGGCGCTACCAGGAGACAGGCCAGTACACATCAGGAGATGTGGAGGAGGCCGTAGGAGGGCAACAACCCAGCAGCAGGACCGCTACCTCTGCCTTTGTGCAAGGAGGAGGAACAGGAGGAGCACTGCCAGAGCCCTGCAAAATGACCTCCAGCAGGCCACAAATGTGCATGTGTCTGTTTAAACGGTCAGAAAACAGACTCCATGAGGGTGGTATGAGGGCCCGAGGTCCACAGGTGGGGGTTGTGCTTACAGCCCAACACCGTGCAGGACGTTTGGCATTTGCCAGAGAACACCAAGATTGGCAAATTCGCCACTGGCGCCCTGTGCTCTTCACAGATGAAAGCAGGTTCACACTGAGCACATGTGACAGACGTGACATGACGTCTGGAGACGCCGTGGAGAACATTCTGCTGCCTGCAACATCCTCCAGCATGACCGGTTTGGCAGTGGGTCAGTAATGGTGTGGGGTGGCATTTCTTTGGAGGGCCGCACAGCCCCCCCATGTGCTCGCCAGAGGTAGCCTGACTGCCATTAGGTACCGAGATGAGATCCTCAGACCTCTTGTGAGACCATATGCCGGTGCGGTTGGCCCTGGGTTCCTCCTTATGCAAGACAATGCTAGACCTCATGTGGCTGGAGTGTGTCAGCAGTTCCTGCAAGACGAAGGCATTGATGCTATGGACTGGCCCGCCCGTTCCCCAGACCTGAATTCAATTGAGCACATCTGGGACATCATGTCTCGCTCCATCCACCAACGCCACGTTGCACCACAGACTGTCCAGGAGTTGGCGGATGCTTTAGTCCAGGTCTGGGAGGAGATCCCTCAGGAGACCATCCGCCACCTCATCAGGAGCATGCCCAGACATTGTAGGGAGGTCATACAGGCATTTTGACTTGTTTTAAGGACACTATATCAAAGTTGGATCAGCCTGTAGTGTGTTTTTCCACTTCAATTTTGAGTGTGACTCCAAATCCAGACCTCCATGGGTTAATAAATTTGATTTTCTTTGATAATTTTTGTGTGATTTTGTTGTCAGCACATTCAACTATGTAAAGAACAAAGTATTTAATAAGAATATTTCATTCATTCAGATCTAGGATGTGTTATTTTAGTGTTCCCTTTATTTTTTTGAGCAGTATATATAGGTTATATGTTTAAACACAGATCTGAAAACCCTGGGCAATAAATGGCTACTGGATAAATATTGCTCATACATAAGAATATTTCGTCACACAGCACGGGACAAACAAACAATAAGCCACAATTCTGCAAATTTACAAACTTTATTCTTTCTTTTTAAAATAATGGAAATTAAATGCTTGCCATTCATCTTTTTTATTTAGCCTATGAAAGGCCACAGCAAAGAATAAAAATATTTACAGTTTTAGTTGGAGGTGGTTAACCCTCGCAGGCATCACAGGGAGGCAGAGAGAGGGAGCACACGCAGGTGAGTGCAATCCAGGTGTGCAGTGAAGGTCGATGACGCACACGGGGTCAGTATTGCTGCATTCGGCTACTGTTCCCTATTTAACACTATCATCTAAAGAATTCTATTCCAAAAAATATGACAGAGCTCTAAATGGACTGGGGAGATAACGTATAGCCTCACAGATTTAATGTTTGATGGAGAAGGGATAAATTAAGGGGTAAACATAGAGAGGGGACAAACAGTAATATTTAGAGAATAGAAGAAACCGGTCTATTTGGCAGGTGAGACGTTTCTCAAGCTTTATGGAGCTACTGGAGCAGTCAGCTGGTTTACTGTATTCTTTACTGTAGAGTTTAAACAAGCTGCTTGTTCTCAGTCGACTGACAATGAAGATGAGTGTAATGTGTGTAATGTCTGCTCCCGGGACAGTGTGGAGCTGAATGTTTTTTCTTGATGTATTATTTGGGGCCTACATCTTAACAAAAACAGAAGTCAGGGTGTGTGAGTGCGCGGTCAAAAACCGCCTCGGTCCAAATTCAAGAGCAAACCGCTCCCGTGCTGGGTGCTAAACCCCAAAGTCTGACCACAGAGCTAAATATACTACAGTCAGCGTCCTGACGAGGTCTTTCAAACCACACATCTGAGATATGAAAGTGCCTTGTCTTATGGAAAATACCAAAGGAAAAACATGTTTGTGAAGGTTTTCAGTCATCTGCATCATGTGTGGAGTAAGATGTGTTTTTATCTTCAAGGCTATTTTGGCTAGGTTTTATGGACTGGTGAATTCCTGTGCATGAGCGACTAAATGTTTTCAAGACAAGAGCAGTAGTTTAAGAGTCAGACTGCATATAATGCAGTAATAATACTGCAATAATACCGTCCAATCCCTTAGCTGAATATTGTATATTCTACTTTATAACATCAGACACATCCTGTATCCAAAGTAGATAATAAAATATACACCGGTTTAAAGCACCTTTTATGCCTTCAGCTTTTGATGACAGTAGGATTTTGATGACAGTAGGATTAGGACCTTTCCAAAAGCCATCACACACACACACACACACACACATACACCCACCCACAGCAAAAACTGAGCCTACAAGTCTCTCTTTCAGACACGTCAACATAAACAGTGCATACTGTACACACACAGCGCGAAGCTGTGTTAAAAAAAAAAAACTTCGCAAACGTAAAACATTGTTTTTAAGACCACAAGCGAGGCGCGTACACTCCGTAGTATAGAGATTAGCAATCCATTAAATACCCAACACACTCAAACCAAATTAAATTAGAGAAATCCTCTGAGAAACATTGCCCAGATTATCTATCTAGTAAAAAGAAAAAAAAAAACCATAACCCCAATTTATAATTTTAGCTGGAGATCCCTGCAGGTTTACTCTCATATCTTAACAGTCAGACTGATGGCGCGTTTACCAGTCAATACGATTACTTTTGAAGTCTTTACAGTGATATTGGCTACAAAGCTTCACTTGAGTCGATTCGAGTCAAACAGGTGAAACAGTGAGTCACTTGCTGGTGATTCATATTTAAAGTTTTTTTTGGTAGCTTAGAAGTTTAATAAGCAAACAACATTATTCATTATTTTCCTTATGACCGCAGGACATCCATTTGGTAATTGTTTTCTCACTGACATGATTAAACAGTGTGACAGTTAATAGGTGACACTGCTATAGATCTGAACCCTATCAAGAAAGAGACACACCCCTGAACCTACAGATGAGCAGATAGGCACACGATTACAGCTGAAAAGTTCACACGAAGTCTTTAATGAAGCTGGTGTCCAGATGCACAATGAGGATGCGGAGAAAAGACATTTCTTTGCGCGTGTTCTCAAATATGATGCGGGGGTCGTCTGACTGGCAGCGCAGGCAGTTGGGCGCCATCACCATGGCCAGATTGTTTACGTCCATCTTAGTTTTGCTTACATTCACTGGCTGTGCAAAAACCTGAGGATCAGAAAAGAATAAAATTCTTCATTTTAATTTTAATATATAATCTGAAGATTGTTATATATCTAATATAATAATTTTTTTGCCAAATGTCATTAAAAAAAAAAAACCTTACAATTGTAACAATTAGGTTTTTAATATGAAAATGTTACTAGAACACACTGTGCTGTGAGATCTATGAGAGAAGTGACACTGAAAATCCTTCCAAAAATGTACAGCTTTCTATCACCCCATATCACCATTTCCAACTGTATAAATAAGTGCAAAATGTATTTATACATTAAAACACTTACCTGTAGAAAATGGATAAAGTAACACAGCACCAGTCTGTTCAGCTCTGGTAAAGCCTGCACAACCTTGATGGCTGCCTCAGCATCCTCATAGTGACTGATACACTGTGTGTAGACACTCTGTGGAATCACAGGTTCCTCTAACTCTCTGTACCAGAGCTTTAAAAGCGATGCTGGGAGAAACCGAGATAGCGAAAGAGAAAGAGAGAGAGAGAGAGAGAGAGAGAGAGAGAGAGAGAGAGAGAGAGAGAGAGAGAGAAAGCGAGAAAGAAAGACAGACAGAGCAAGAAACAAATAGAAAGAGAGAAAGACAGCGAGAGAGACAGAAAGAAAGACAGAGAGAGAGAAGGATCACAGACATATCCATCAAATAAAGACCTCTGAAGGTTATAGACATGTTATTTTTGATCACAGGCAGGTCTGATGATGCAGCACTTACCAGGGACGTTAGGGTCAGACAGGTTTTCTGGAATTTTCCACTGGTCCACCTGTAATTTGAGCGCATTCACTTCATCTATGTCTCCTGGGACTCTGCAACAGTAAAACACACATCTCAACACTGTTAATAGGAAGGGAGTTTCTAGATTATAATAATTAACTAAAATGACTGGCTATTTAAATTTACTTAATTCTGTATCCGTGTCTAAATCTTTAGGGTTAAACGGCTCCTGTAGGGACCACCCAAGGACAGGATTCTCTGAACTAGAAGCATGTGTGAAAATGTAACAACACATTACAGACAGCTGTTTAGGCAGAGGAAAGGACACACTTTTGTTTAGCTCTTGTAATTATCTTGACTAGACATCTTGCGGAGGAGATGCTGTTGTTTGAGAAGTGACCCCTTCAGAGTCTGGGCAAGTGTTTAGGAGCATTTCATTATCATTGGATTTACAACAGAAACAACCAACTGTGTACCACCATGTTCATTTTGTTTTTCTCTGCTCTGGTTTCCTGTAGCTGTGTTTACAGTTAAACAGGATTATTAGTTTAGTTCTAGCAATAACAAAAATAATTGTGAGCTGCATCACTAATTACCTTCATCATCACAGCATTTTTTTGTTTCTCTGTTTTTAAACACTTTGACCTGCCGAAAAACCTGTTCTGTGTTCTGAGTTTTGTCGAATGTGCCCATGATGGCTCTTCATTTGGAAGTGGTTTCTGGCTCGACAGTTCTGGTCTTTTCTGAAACGGCTGGCTTTTGGTTTGAATGCATAGGCAGCTTGATTTTATGTTGTATTGCCACAGATGGATGATGAAACCCAAGCAACTCATATGGAAGCTGGAAATAGTTGCAAACGATGTAGATAATTTAGCATAATAGAGTCAGAAAGAAAATATTTTTGGAAGAAAATACAACACCTGACCGCTTACTCTTCTCGATCCAGAGCTGCACACTATCATTAGATGAAGGCGTGCTTTTTACATCACTTTCAGTTTTTATAGATGCAGAACAGAAAAGTGTGTAGTTTATATTTGGCTAGTCTTCAGTTAGATTTCTTATAATGCTATAATCATTCATACCCTAGAATTTAACTTGGGTTGTGATGGCTGAATTTTCGCTTCTCTTAGAGGGCAAGAAGGAAATGTGACTTATATATTTGTAAGTCTGTGTCCTACCTGAAAATGCCTTCAGTTTGTGCTCCACCGAGTGCCAAAACACACTGAGAAAGCTGCACCTGCACCCAAGGCAGCCTCCTGTGGGGAAACAGCTGGCTCTGCCTCTCCATGATCTCCTCCAGAGCGCTGCCGAACAGCGAAGGCGTCACTATGGCATTCCTCCCGTGATCAATCTCATCCAAGGTCGGTTTCCTCAGACCCTTTAAAAGAAAGATAGATTGAGGGATAAGCACAGATAACCAGCGTTACACATGTAGAGAACCTGTTTGGCAGATGATGGAACGCCGCGATCGGTTGCCCTTCAATCATACCAATTTTTTTTTTTTTTTTTCGAGAATTTCAGACATGTTGGATGTAGACTTCTTGTTATTATCTAAGGGCAATGATTTGCATATGCTAAATTAATGGGAAGTCTTATGATCAGTTTGAGTTGTCCAGTGTGTTTAAGCAGTGGGTTTGCTAGCTACAATAATCCAACGATAGCATTCAGTGATCAACTGTGCTGCTAGAGAAACCATGGTGAAACAACTGATAACTGAGTAAAGACTGGAGAAAGGACATTAATAGAGGTGGGACACAGCTACTACGTCTGTCTCTTCAATGTGTGTGTCTGTGTGCGAGATGTGGGGATCCGAGGTTACTGTAATCCTCTTTCCTCAGGCTTTCATGGAGCTTTCTTAAGGCTGATTGTTAACACATGTAGACACTTACACACTACTGCACTCTGTTACACTTCAGCAGTCTCAGGACAGCCTGAACACATTACCCACTCTTTTCTTTCGGCAGCACCATGAACCTGTGGTTGTTCTCTGCGAAAACCACTGACCTTTCAGGGAGCTCATCGAGCCAGTTCTGTTTACTTCGAGTGTGTGGATAACATTCAATCAGCTCTTCTGTTTGCTTAAAGGCCTGTCTAAAGCAATTACTGCTGAGGCCGAATAATAAACTGGTCTAAAAAACAGACATGCTCTCCCTACCTTTTTACCCCCAGTCACAGCAACTTTCTGCAGCTTGCGGTAGCAGTATTTGGCGTAAGTGCTGATTGGCAGACCTGTAAAGAATGTGGAGAACAGATAACTGGTCAATGACGAGACTTACTACCGAAACATTACAAAGTAGTAAGAGAGAAAAACAGTTGTTTTTTTAAAGTTAACCCAGCGTATGTGGCAGAGTTCATGGCTAGTACAGAACTGTTATAAAAATCTTTAACGCATCTACAGAGATAAAAAATGTGAAGATCCAAAGAGGCAGAAACAGGAATTGCACGTGTGTATTTTAGTTGCTCTTATGTGTGTTGAGGTTTAAATGGAAATCGGTATTATTTTTTTTCAGTATGTTTTAGCTAAAGCTTAGAAAAATATACAGGATAGATTTCACTAAAAATACACACAAGATACATACAGTCGCAAACTCTTCTGTCATTAGTGGAGTATTTGGGGTTGGGGGGGGATGGGGGTGTTGCTCCATCGACACCCTGATACCATTGCTGTGAACCGGTGTATCGTTGCGTGTAATGGAAAGAAATCTTCCAACCACGGTGTGTCACATTGTGACTAAGACAGATAAATAGTTTGATATTAATGATTCAGAATTAAAAAATAAATGAATGTATATTGCAGTGTGTATGATAAATCTGGCAAGTTGTCTCTTTTTCCTGGAGAACTGAATGATGCATTCTCGAAAATGAAAAAAAAAACCACAGAAAAACTACTTAATAAAAACCCACTCTGTCTGAAATACTTTTATACTATGTAGTATGCAAACGACATTAGCTGAAAAGTTCTCATATGGTCTTCTACTACTGGCTGGAAGTAATTTGAAGTGTGCAATGATCAAGGACTATTTCTAGATACAGAATAGACACAAAGAAAGTGTTTCCAGTGCAGTAATACAGGCGTCGGAGCATTACTGGCCTTTAAGTTCACCCATCTGGCAAAACACCTTTTCTGTCTGGGCTGCGGAAACAAATGGCCATTTATAGACTTGAATACACAAACACACACACCAACAACACACACAGGTTAATTCAAAGCCACTTGAGATGTTACAGCCTGAAAAACAGTTTGTAACCTGAGCTACTTTAAAACTCTTTCAGTCTGGTTAGAAGCCAAAAAGGAGGAAGGGAAACCTGCAGCTTTTACAGCTGGTGTTGTACATCAGTGACTCTTCAGTTTTCAGGGCAGTGAAAACACGGTCGGCACATAGGCCAGATTTTTAGCAAGTGCTTGTTTCTGTTTGATCCCACTTGCACGTGTCACCTTTTCTCTCACCTTTTACTCTTTTTGACTGAGTATGTTTAATCCATGCACTTATACACAGGCATTTGTTTATAGCTTTTTTATATATATAAATAAATAAAGATTTTCTTTTTTCCCTCTCATTAAGGATTAGTCATGTTTTCCATCTCAGTCTTTCTCCTTCTCTCTCCATCGCTTTTGTTTTTCCTCTGTCCTCCTCCGCTTGTTTTAGTGGTCTCAGGAAACAAAGAATACGTGACTGAAACCATCACTTCAGGTCAGACAAAGTGGGAGGAGATGAGTGAGGAGATGAAGAGGGGGAAAAAAAAGGGAAGATAGTAAAATGAATGTTTTGCATACCAATAGTCACTGCTGTAAAGGCAGTTCTTTAATCCTATAGAGGCACAGAACCCTGGCTTTTCTATGAAGTGTTTAACATATTAAGGACAGAGCTCTTTTTTTCACAGAACCCCTCTGACCTCTTCCTATTCACCCCTGCCGTACAACAGCCCTCCAGGCTGGCACAGAGAGGTGGTGAGAAAATCCCATGCCTGAACCCTTTCTCAATGAGCTGGCTCCCAGCTCCAAAAGGAGAACCCTGAAATCTGTTCCTCTTTCATAGCACTTCAGCTCTACCATCTGTCTGTCTGTCTGTCTGTCTGCATGTCTGCCTTTCTATCTATCTATCTATCTATCTATCTATCTAAAAAAACTCTCAATCTATCCTTCCAAATTTCTCTCATCCTTATGACTGATGCTGCTTAACCAAAGCAAACAATATTGGGTTCATTGGGTGAACTGTTTATAGCAAATATTACAAAATCCATCTTATAGAGACATTTGGCCACTAGGGGGCATGGATTGTCATAATTATAGGACGTGGTGGCTTAGTGTTTAAGGTGTTGGACTAATACCTGAAAGACGGGTTGATTCCCAGCATCACCTGAGCAAGGCCCTCAACCCCTAATTGCTCAGTTGTATAAAAGAGATAAATGTAAGTCATTCTGGATAATGCTGTAAATGTAAATGAATATAAGGGTTCTGTGTGGCTTATTGCTTTACATTTTTTGGCATTTAGCCCTTATCCAGAGCAACTTATATTTGTACATCTGAGCTCCTTGCTCAGGGGCCCAGCAGTGATAAGTTGGTGGTACTGGGAATCGGTACCTGATCCTCCATTTAGCGGTCCAACACCCTAACCACTGAGCTACCACTTTTCTCTTTAATGTACCACAGGTGAACTTTAATAAAACTGTAAACACCTTTTCCAGCATATTAGTAAAAACCAAAAGCCAAACAGTATCCATATCATACCACAACACTGATTTAGCCTCGTATTTTTATATGTAGATCAAACAGGCCTGATCATAACCTTTCCACAAAAACAGAGATTTGATTATTTATTTAATTTTTTTTTAAAACCCTCATACCTGAATATTAGGGTCCTCTTACCAAAATACACAACAATGATGAATCAGCAATAACTACTGGGAAATATGTAAACTTTATAGACATTTTTAGTTTGATAGTTGATTAATCACAGAAAAATATATCAATATGTTTTATAATAACTCCATGTGTAGTCACGCCTCACCCTGCCACCCTGCTGATGTTAAGCCATTTCCCAAATCCTGAAACTTAAACTAAAACAAAACTAATCTAGGGGCAAAGGGTGACACTTTACAATAGAGAGAATGTAGCAAGAGAACGTCACACAGCATTAAAAGAGAGAGCAGCGAGTCAGAACCTCTGCCATACAGCACTGTGACTAATCTGCCTTTGTGCTTTGATCGTTTGAAGGAGCACTTTGTAATCAGCAGAGTGCGCTGATGCCTATTAGGCAAAGCCCAACTGCGCCAAAACATTGGTAAAACTAAGCCCGTTCCTCAGCTTACACACCTCCTGTGCAGAAACCATACTTTCCTGAATCAGCCACTCAGTTGATAGAAAAACCTCTTTTAAATCAGTGAGGATTCGGTGGATTAGAATTTAAAGTTTCCGAGAGGTCAGGCGCATCAGCAGCTGCATGCAGCACTGTGGTTGGTCGTTACCTCAGTCAAGCCGCAATCATGCCACAATGATGCACTAGTTCTATGCTCAAGGTCTGGATGAGTGACACATACACACACTCATCCCGACTTAGCTAATTACACTCAGCTGTGCTGCAGGCAGTGTGTACAAGTGTGTGATTAACTACTTTCATGGCATCTACAGTACATGTTACCAAACAAAAAGATCCTCACTTATAGCTCTCTGGTGGAAAAACATCTGAAAAGTGAGGATATAAACACTTCCCTAAACTAAAACAGACTTTCAGACAAATTTCTAATCTAAGACAGCCCTTTCTTATTAGGATAACCTGCTAACACAGGTTTTTAAACAGGTTGTTTTCATCCTCCCAACATTTTTTACACATCACCCCACTTCTGCGCTCCCTCTGCTGGCTCCCAGTAGCTGCATGCATCAGATTCAAAGCACTGTCGCTTGCCTACAAAGCCAAAAATGGAGCAGCAACCTTTTATCTTAAAGCACTCATCACTCCTCTTATTGCACTGCGCTCCCTCAGATCTACAAGCACTGCTTGACTGTCCCGCCATCCCATAAGACATAAGGTTGGTCTGCCTCAAGACTCTTATCTCTTCTGGCAGCAGGATGGGGGAGTGAACTTTCCATTAATGTCAGAACAGCTGAGTCACCGACTGTCTTCAAGAAATGATTGAAGGCCAACCTTTTTCCCTATACCTAGCGCTTATATATATGCTATATATTATTAAATATATGCTGCTTCATTCAACAGTTTTTTTGGGTTGTTACACTTTGTTTTGTAATCTAATCTACCAGTATTGACTTGTTCAATGATGAGACATCGCTCTGAATAAGAGTGTCTGTCTGCTAAATAATGAAAAAGAAGAATGAAGCTGGTTCTTCATGTAGGTGAGCTGGTTTATCATTGTTATTATTTGCAACCAAATAAATGCACACGGTTCGTCAAATTAAAGCTTGTAGTTTCTATGCTGCGGTTTAAAGAACCTTAATTCTCACCCTGCTCAGACCAGGATCCACCAGACACAGACACACAAAATACCTAGGTTTCACACAGCACTTTAATTACCCTGCAGTTATTCAGAATGTTTTTTTAATTTCAGCCTTTGGCAACATGACAAGGTGAGATTCCACACTAGTGTTATTTATCCACAATGATGAGTCATAAACGTCTCTGTAGTTTGTTTTGCGCATACTTATATTGGCATGTCATATGACACAAGGTAAGGGTAAAAAATCCTTCATGTAGTTCTAAAACGTTGGTTTTCATCAGCTGTAAATTGGTCTTAGTTTTTGAAAATTAGGGAAAAGAACATTTGGCTAATATAATGATTAATATGATGTTACAATCATAATCATTTTTTTGGCAGATTTTGCCCAAAAAAGACATGTCATGTGACACCATCACAATGAGTATTCAGCCCAAATACCACTTTGTGTAAATATATTAAATCTAATTTAATTTCATTAGTATTTATTCTGTTAGTAATTTTTATTAGACGTTATTATTATTATTATTTTATTTATTTTTTTTTTCATTAAAAAACAATTTAACTTTTATCATTTAAGGTATAATGTTTATATTTTCTATAATGATTTTATGCAGTTTTTAGTACTGTATGTAATCTTGAAAGTGATCATGTCAATAGAACACCAGTCTCACTACTATAGGAAATCATGTGTGTGTGTGTGTTTGTGTGCCATGCTTTACTAACGTGTACCCTGTTCTTCCTCTTCTTCATTGTTCTGCTTCCGCTTCTTCCTGGACTTCGAGTTCTTCTTGTTCTTTATGTCCTGTTGTTCTACAATCCTCTGTAATACTGATTAACAAAACAGAAAAAAAACAGTTTGAGCTCAAACGTTTTTCTACACCCAATATCTACACCCACTTTAACACTTGCTCTGAAAAACACATTATCATGCTTTGTTCTATGACCTTTGAACTATGACCTCACATATTCCCGGTGTTTTATTTTTCCTTCCATTCCCCAGGTTCGCATCCTGTTTGGACAGGCAGCAAGCCATCTTTAATTTTAGCCCTCAAAATTAATACCGTCTCGCTATGTGCATGGACCAGCATTTGAAGCCAAACACCTGAGACAGAATCATTCGCTATCTGCTTTGCAAAATAGAACAAGTAAACAAATGGTATGACGGAAGCTGAAATATACAAAGTTAGAGGCTAGATACTGTGTACAAGTGCGAATCGGAAAAACAAATAGATTATCTACCTGCTGTGTGCATTTAAAAAACAAATAAATTCAACTTCAACAAATAGCTTGGCTGCCTGCCATTAAAAACACATTTAATTATATATTTTGTCTCATTTAGGTGCATGCAGTCAAAACCAATAAGTTAGTCATACTCACTCTTCTTGTCATTACTGGGCTCCAGATGTCTCTGAATGTATCCCTCAAGGTAGCGTCTGAACTTAGGTGATGGAGAAAAGAAGGCCAGGCTGATGGCCATGAGCTCCCAGCCGGCACAGAGGCTGCTGAGGTTCAGGTTGTCCGTGGTCTGCCGAATCAGTTGGACATACAGCTCATCTCTAAGGCCTTGCATGCTCCAGCACTTGGTCACTACAAGCAGGGCGACAAGGCGCCGGTCTAGACGTGCCACTTGCCGGTCTCCCATGTATGTCTGCACTAGTTTGAACACATCACAGGCTTCCTTTTTGATGACGCGGTCACTGGTGATCAGCATAGGCTTCCTGATTGAAGCGCTGCTCCAGGACAGCATGGTGGCAATAGAGACGCGTCTGCGCAGCAGGCCTCGTGTGTGCTGGTTCAGGTTTTTGGTAGCCCACGCTTCTATATCCACATCAACCGGCGGCTTGCATGAGGTAGAGTAGGGGTATTGATAAGTGGGACCAGGGGCAGGAGTATGCACCTGGAGGACAGGCAGTGAAGAGACCGTGTGACCTAAACCGTCATTATCGCTGTCTTTTCTGTGTTGCGAGTGGAAGTCCGTCTGGCTTTTGGCCTCCAGTGTTGCTGGCTAAATGATGGTGAAAAGAAAATCACACTGAATGTATGGACATGTTTAACAACCCACAACAGCCGCTTTGAATCGGTGATGAAAAAAAATCAATGCCTTTAATGGTTTTGTTCTTTTGTAAAGAAATTGCTTGTACAGAATTCTTCTTTTAAATGTATACTATTTAGCTATAATCATGATCAACACAAATAAAAAAAGATGATGCAAATCAAGCGGTTGTTAAAAAGTGGTAGGCTTGTCTGAATTCTGGGAAGTTTGCTCAAATTCATGCAAATTTAATAAACTGCAATATCACAAAATCCTGGAAGGACCAAAAAAAACCAGTTGTTTTGGATGTTAAGCCTAAGTTTAAGTTTGGGTTTTAGTTTAAACAGTAAAAAGCATGTCAATAGAAGGTTTACAGAGGAATAGTTATACAACAGTGTGTGTGTGTTGCGTAGGCCGCAGGCTAATATGCTTAATCATTCCATTGTAACCAGAATAACCAGAATAGGATCGAAAGCCTGGAAACATCTGCACAAATTGAAGTTGCTCCCAAAATAGTAAACCCAATATGGAAATGAGATCAGAACATAGAACTGCTTAGCCCCCCTCTCCCTTTCTCTCTCTCTCACACATCATTTTCTCAGTCGCTTTAAACATATAAAATTACCGAAAGTATAAAAGTTCTGAAAAGATAAGGGGAATTAAATAGCAATGTACTGTATGTCTGTAGCACAACTACGAAGAAATTCACTTTTCTGGTTAGATTTTCCAAAGACTGGATATATGCTTTGTGCTGCCTAGTTGAATGGTAAAGCTCTTATGAATAAAAGAGAGAGATCGAGAGAAAGTAAGAGAGAGAGAACTATGGTTGATTTAACGGTTAATGAAGCATGTGGATTGTGGAGCAGTGAGCCGTAACTGAAGATAGCTAACACAAAGATTAAGGTTAAGACCCAACCATTTAAACCACATTACTTTTATTCTTTCCTTAATCTCTGAACTTTTTTTAACGCAACTGCTTTACCATTCAGATATTTTTTTATCCATCCTTACAGCTCTGAAAAACACCTTTAAGGTGACAGGTTTGTGTTTGGATGGACCATTGTAGAATATTAGTAGAATCAATCATGTATTAAACACACTTTAATAATGATTTACACATACGGTAACCCTTAGTGACAAAGATTATTTATTAACAATGAGCATCAGCGATTTTCTGGCGATATTAGTAACAGTTTTTCTTAGCAATTTAATGTGTCCAGCAACAAGACAACTTCATCCAGTGACTGCTAATGGAAAAAAAACCCCCAAAATTGCACGTGGTTTGTGGTAAGGAGCACAATCTGCTTCACGTTTATCCCGTATGACATGATGAAAATATATAATGACAGACCCCCTCACTATGATGTATTTTAGTGGCAGGTACACTCATTTGTATTTAAATAAAATAATAGTAGCATAGCACCACACACAGATAGAGGTTATCACATTAACAATAACAACCAGTAGAAGGAATACCTGCAAATAACTATACAGTCAATAACTAATACCTTTCATTGAAAATAATATTGTTGGGAGCTCAGAGTTGCAATTCTAGACACACTTTGCAGTTTAACATAGCAGTACTATGTTAAATAGAAAATTAAGCTTTGTTTTAAATATTGCCTGATATGTTGTTAGCTAAAAAACACTTTTGATCAAACCAGTGTCAATTACTGCAAATTACTTATTCCAAATTTATTTTTTGAGTTTGTGGGACTGCTCTGAATTGTACCCTCCAGTATGATGCTAGATTGAGCCAATTATGTCAGTTTGCCTGCTTTTTCTCAGGGCTAAACACTTTCGTTAGAGAGGTATAATGCTGTTCAGCCTGATGACATGTGGTACTTTCAAAAGCAGTTTCCGTTTTTATGTTTTTTAAGTGTAGTTTCAGCTGTATTAAACACACTTAAACATGAGCTTGTATGTAAGATATATTAATTACTACAAAATGATTTATCAAACACATGCACATATTGAACAACCATTGTCTGCAAAAATAATGCAGGACACACTTACAGTCTGTTTATAACCCCCTTATGAACCCCAATACCCCCACCCTTCCCTGGCTCCAAGCCAGTCTTACATGTCTAAGAGAGGCCGAACACCAGGCATATTTGAAAAAGGTGAAGAAAGTAATAAAGAACATGGAGCTAGAGGTCTGGGTTTTGTGATTAAACTAAAAAAGGCATATGAAAAAGGTGAAGAAAGGGTCCCCACAACTGTTGAAATCTCAAGAGCAACAAGACAGTCTCAAAGACACCCTTTTGGAATTTTTTCTAATTAGGGCATGTCCAATACATATGAATAAGAGACAGGTCATGACAGGTCAAGCAGTTTTAATTTTACTTATATTAGTGTGACTTAATTCCATCAACCCACCATGAACAGTGGATATTAGGCCTTTACGCAGCAGGAACAAACAGATAAAATTATCTATAATATTTACATCAGGAGCCTCAGGGAAATTTGGTAATGTGCCCGCTTAGGGCTGAATGTTTGAGATTGCTGAGAGTTTGTCAGAACTGAAGCAATAGGGCGTGAATATAATAATCTGACCCATGTGATAAAACTAGGCCAAAAATTGAATTTTACCTTAAGCAAATACTCAAAGCATCATAGCATCCAAAGAAAGGATACACTCAGGGGTCCCATTTGACGGTGTGCACCAGATATATCATAAGGCGCCAAATGTTAAAATAAGAATAGCAGTTTTTGATAAAACCAGTCTAGTCCTCAGATATAATTGAAGGTAGAACATTGTCTAATCTACGACCTAAAACTTTAGCAAGGATTTTAACATACACATTGAGAAGAGAAATTGGTCTATATGAAGAGCATTCTGTTGGGTCTTTATTCCTCTTTGCTATAAGGGTGACACGAGTAACCCTATTAAACGAAATAGCCAATTTATCTTGCTTAAAAGAATCAGATAAAACCAAAGCTAGTTGTGGTGCGAGGAATAAGGAGAATGATTTAAACATTTCTGCAGGGAACCCGTCAGGATTTACACGATTGCAAATGTAAGAAGCGCCTCTAAACTTTCCACACTGGTTTACACGTTTTCAACCTCAATAGCATTTAAATAAATAACTTATAGTCATAGAACCAACGGTTAAGTGTTTATCTATCTGTCAGTTATAACTCACACCTTCTAATTAAATGAATCATCTGAATTTTCTGTCTCAACAGTCTAAAAGGTGTGCATTAAAGCTGACACTTTACAGTTGGTTTTATGATTACGTTCATTTATTTGAATTCCTTTGAGGTTTGACTCGTATAATAATGTTGTATGTCCACAAGGTTAATTGGTGTTATATAATTTTGTATAACAGCAGCACAACTACTAATCCTAGCTGTAAGATTTGTGCTCAGGCTTATCTATAAGTGGACACTTACATAAGCATATTTCAGACAGGTGTTTTAAAAGTTTTCTGTGTCAGAGCTTTTTAAAACAGTTTAGAGTTAAAACTGCTCAAGTAATTCAACTTTCAAGATTTCCTCGGTAAAATGACGTGTATTTTCCGCCTTATTACTTCATAGAGAGGAAAGAGACAGAATATTGTTTACTATTGTGACAACATAAACATCAGGATAAGCTTGTTCAGCATAAACACTTGCCATAGTAGCTCAAGTCAAGTAAAACTGAGGATGTAAAACCTGCCTTTGTCCCAACTGAGTGTGTTGTCCCATGCGGCAAGGATTAATAAATGTAATTATTTAAAAAATAATGTTAATGTTAGTGTCAGTCTTTCTTCTTTTTTGTTAAATCATGGCCAAATTAATTAAAACAAATTACAGATTCAGTATTTATTGTATTTTAAGGGGAAAAAAAATCATTTTTGTATATACAGTGGTGGCAAAAATGATTAGAACATTAGTGTTGTCACCAGCTAAAACATGGTTTAAGTCAGTTATTTTATTAGTTTTCTGTTGTGTGCCAGAAAGAAATTTTAATTTACATTTATTTTGTCATACATTAACTGTAATAATCCAGAAAGATGATTGTTTGCATTGCAAATTTGAAGTCCTCTGTCAGACTAGTCTAAAAAAACAAAGAGACTGTCAACAGACTCTCTGGCAGAGATTTGATCTCATCATCATCCAGTCGGACTAGAATGCCATAAAAAAACAGAACAACTGGAGACAGACTTAATCCTGTGGCAACGTCTCCAACATGCTTTGAGAGATAAACCTGCAAAGCCGAAAAAACTGTGCAAGTGCTTCACACACAACGGATGGTCACACCAAATGCTGATGTAATTTAGTTAATAGAAGTTAATTGATAAAGAAAATCTAATTATGACATTTTTGACAGCATCCTAATTTTACAGCATTTTTACACAAGTGTCTAAAATTTTTAATAGTACTGTAGCTTTGCAGGTCAGTCTTTTAAAGCATCATCAACTTGCCAGGCGTTTGTTCTGTTTCTTTATGTCATTCTAGATGAGGGGAAAAGGGGATCTTTTAAGGCTTATTATTCCTTTACTACACAGATGTCTAACAATAACAATAACCCACAAAACATCCATCCATCAATCCATCCATCCATCCATTGTCTATACCCGATTATTCGTAATCAAGTTCACAGGGATCTTCTAAGCCTATCCCATCCCGAAAGGCAGGGGTACCTACTGGACAGGTTGCCAGTCCATCGCAGAGCCACATACAGGCACTCACACTCACTCCTATGGGCAATTTAGCATCACTTATCACATGTTTTTGGACTCTGGAAGGAAACCGGAGTAAACTCACACAAGCACAGGGAGAACATTCAAACTCAACGCAGAAAGACCTCTGCCGGGGATATGAACCTGCTAAACACTAAGCCACTATGCTGCCCTCTACAAAACATATTTTACTTAACTTTTGTCGACAAAAGATTCAAATTGAACAAAAACAAAAGCGATTTTAATATATTTCCCATGTGTATTCAGCCAAATGTCCCAACAACCATTCCAGATATTCCTTAAATTGTAGACCCCCACACACACACACACACACACACACTTTGGAACACTTGCTCTCCCTGAGCCAGGAGAGTCTCTCACTACTGTATTGTTTCCACGGCGACCGGATGTAGAGGGTTGTTTTGCCTTTCCCTTCCAACAAACCGACTGAGAAACACTCCGACCCAGACTGACATAGAAGAAGTACTGTAGATAAATTCTGCTGACAAATTTGCTAAAGCGTTTTATGATAATTTGTGTCAAAAAGATTTATTGATGGAATTAACCAACTGCCAATAGAATTCCAATTATAAAATAAACAAGTTCCAAAATAAATAAATAAGTTTAAATAAAATATTTTCTTTCCATTTATCAGGTACCAAATTTAAAAGTACCAGTTTAAAAGAATACATTAAATTATTGTAAACATATCACAGTGCAGTCTGTCACGCTGAAAAAACTAATACAGAGATAGAAATGGCAACAGGGAAATGCATGTAGAGTAAATGAAACAGAAAACTATTTTATGACTGCAAAAGATTAAGCTGGTACCTGTGATGGTGATGCAGGTGGCTCCGTAGAGGACAGGCTAGTGTGAGATGCTTCACTCTTCTCCAGCGAATGAACCTTCTCGTATGTCCTTTTCTGCCCTCCTGCTAAACCTTCAGATGACACTAACGCAGAATCTCCATGTCTGCTGTACAGCGAGCGCTCGCTGCCCATCGTGTCCTCTCCTGAGCCTGAGGTTGGTCCAGGCAGTGTTGTGCTTTTCAGTGAACCTTCTGAGTTCATTAAGGCCACCTTCATTTCAGCCATCAGCTTGTCACTCAGCTCGCTGCCACTTCCCATTCCGTGCCCTGCCATCGCCCTTCTGCGGTTCTTTCTGCGCAGACTAGGTGAAGGCCCTGTTGAGTAGCCTGAGTCCTGGTAGGTGATAGTGGAAGGCGGTGGATACTCCTGAGATGCCAGGCTGCTCTGACGGCTGTGCCATGGCTGCTTCTTCTCCATGGTAAGCTCCTCTTTTGGGCTGTCCCCTGCATGGAGGTCCACGTTTACCATGTGCTTGATGCATTCGCGCCCAGCCGCACTATACTCCCCAGCCGAAGGATGACGCTTATGCTTGGCTTGGGGAAACTGTAGAAGTTTATGTGGTGGAGCCAATCGCGGCATGCTATGTGTAGGTCTATATGGATTGTGGGTCAAATATTCAGCCCCTTCCACCTCCATGTCAGCTGGTGGTTCGTCATAAATAGGTGGATCCAAAGTTGGCGGCTCATCGTAGATTGGCACAGGCGGCGTGGCTGCATACTGAGGGGAAGAAGGGCGAAAAACATTTGCAGATGAAGGGGCGCCAGAGCAGGGCATCCCCATGCTAAGGTTGCTGCTGTCTGCCTTCTTGACGACATGAAAGGGTTGTTTGGGGTCCATCTTGCCAAAGGAGGCAGTCCTGCTAGGGTAAGTGGGGATAGGAGAAGGGGTGTTGGTGGTGGGCAGGCTTAGATGAACAAGTGGGCGGGGGCTAGCAGGGGTGATCTGCTGGTTCCGGCCACTGCTGCCCACTTTCACCAACATAGCTGCCTTGGATCCTGGAGCAGGCTGCCATCTCACATTGGGCTCTCTGAAACACACATAACAATTATGTTTTTATCAAGTTAAGGAAACAACTATTATTTGACACACTGAAATGAACACTACTGTAATATCTGCTGTTTTTTTCTGTGATTGG